>PVJA010003460.1:34763-63621 GCA_004027025.1 Myocastor coypus | reverse complement strand
ATGCCTAGAGCTAGCAGAGGCCCTTGCCTGATAGTGAAAAGTACTGGGTTCCCTCCCTTTCCAAAAATAAATAAGCCTAAATTAAATGGTTTTGCCTGCTAACCACCACTTTTCTCCCCAATAGTTAATACTGAACTCAAGGGACTTTCACGCTGTGCTCCATCTCTAGCCCTTTTTTCAATTTGGGGACAGCTCCTGGCTAAGTCATAAAGGTGCCCAAGCTGGGGTGGGGGGGGATTTACAGTGGCCACCAATGCTATAGAATGCGCGGCTACCACAGTATGAGCTGGACGTAGCTCCGCGGTAGAGCCCTTACCCGGCCTGTGTGAGGCCATAGGTCCCACCCCCAGCACGGGCACTAATGAAATAATTAAAATAGCCCGGCTCACACCAGAGACCAAATGCCTTCTCTTCCACAACTAACCGCACCTTGATGGAAGGTCCTAACCAACCGCCCGAAATGCCAACCGCGGCAACTTCTCACAAGGAGGAACTTACATTAGGACTCTAGCAGAAAAGTTTAACAAGTTGTTTTCAAAGTCAAAAATCTGATCTTTTCCCTGCGGTTCCTCCCCGCCGGTCGCTTCCTGAGGGCAAAGGGTGCACAACCCGAAACAAGAGCCCTGCAAAGTGTACCCTGGGCGCCTACAGGATTCCTGCTCCGGCAAGACGGTGACCTGGGTTCGTGCCGGTCCTGCTGGCCCCGGGATGCTCCTCAGAGAAGAGCGGCAAAAGGCAGCGTCCCCACCCGGGCGCTCCCGGACCGCCACCCGCGGTGCCTTACCCGGGACCGGCGCGGTCCCCAGCATGTCTGCAAGCAGCAACGGGGAGGACCGGGACGCCGGCTCTGCCCTGCCCTCCTCTGACAGCGAGGGTTGGGGTGCTCGGAAGGACTCGGGCGAGGGCTCAGAGAGGCGCCGCCTGTTATAGGGGACCCCGCCCGCGAGCCGTCCCGCCCCCCCGGCCACCGCGCCTCTCCCCGCTGGGCTGCAGCACGGCGTGCCGCGCCGGCCCCACGGAAGACCCTACTGACCACAGCAGGCGGCCGGATGCTCGAGACCCCGAGTAGCCGCTGCTGGAAATGCGGCGCTCAGCCCTGGCGGTCGGCGCCCTCCGCGGTTCAGGGAAGGAAATAGGGCGCGCAAAGCCAGCTTTCCCAGGGCTGGATGCTGCTTCGGGATCTTTCAGTCGGCATACAAGATGAAGAGATGCAAAGTGCGGTTCCCACGACACCAGCGCCTTTCCATGTCACCACTGGCTTTGCATGCGCGTGCACGTATGACACACCAACACCGCGCAGGAGTCCTGTCTCCTAACTTGTCCAGGAAAGTAGTACCACACAGCAAGTTGTGTCTGTAAAAATTACTTTAAGGCAACATTAAAAAGTACAAATACTTGAGAATGGGGGGATGAGAGGCTAGTGTGGGTAGAAGTCAGCGACACTCACACCTCAACTGTACAGTCCTAAATAGGGGACACCTATTGGGCTTAACCCATACTTAAAATTCACAAATTCTAGCCGGGCGTGGTGGCTCACGCCTATAATCCCAGCACTCGGGAGGCTGAGGCAGGAGGACTGGTGCAAGTTCGAGACCAGCCTGGGCTACAAAAGTGAGCTCAAGGCCAGCCTCAACTGCATAGCGAGACCCTGTCTCAAAAAAAAAATCACAAATTCTAGTGGGCTGAGGATGTAGGCCAGGGACACAATGCTCACCTACCTCAGATGAGGTACTGGGTTGGAGTCCCAGCACTACAGAATGAATCAAGTGAAAAATTGGAGCTAGCCAGGCATGATGGTGCTATGCAAACTCAGTACCTGGGAGGCTGAGGCAGGAGGATCCCTGTGAGTTCAAGACTAGCCTAGGTGAGGCTACATAATGAAACCCTGTCAAAAGAGGGAAGAAAGAAAGAAGGAAGGAAGGAAAGAAAAAAAGAGAAAAAACAAAGAGAGAGAGAGAGAGAGAGAGAGAGAGAGAGAGAGAGGGAAAAAGAAATCTAGCCAGCCACCAGGGTACACAGGAAGACCAGCCTGAGCAACTTATTGAAATCCTATCTCCATAGAGGGGCTGGGGTGTGGTGGAGGTAGGGAGCATAGAGTCAGGATTTTGCATAGGGGCAAAGCGCTTGCCTGGCTTGTGGGAGGCCCCACAGTCAACTTCCATCTCCCCCAACCTGTGTAGACAATTCTAGAATTCAGTTCTTTTCCACTGAAGCTTTGGATTCGTTCTACAAAGAGACATAAATGAAGAGTGAATCGGTGTGCTCTCAAAATTTGAAGTTTTACTGGGTGTGGTGGCACAGTACTGCAGTCCCAGCACTCAGGAGGTTGAGGCAGGAGGATCATTGCAAGCCTGAACTGCGAGCACAGTGAGGCCCTATCAACACACACCAAACTGCAAACAGCTCGGTTCTGTAGGGTACATCCCTTCAGTCTCCTGGTCTCTTTTCCTCCTTGCTATGAATGCATTGTTATTCTCACTTGATCGCCCCTGGCTCTTTCCCTAAGCAGAGAGGACAGATTTACTCTTGTTCTTGTCTTCAGACCCTGAAGACCTTGTTCTTTTCAGCATTAGCTAGAGGTGGGGCCCTCACGGAGTGAGGAAGCCAAGAGTAAAGTCCAGACAAGGTAGCTGACAAGGCACGTTGTTGCTCTTGCTGGCCACCAGGGGGCGCTGTGCACCATTCAGACAGCGCAAAGTGGAGGATGCGTCCTCGCAGCCCAACAGACCAAGTTTAAAATACTCAGCTTCCACCTGGCCAAATCCTACCTGGCTTTGCCTTTTACTCCAGCCGACCCCGGCCTGGCTGCAAGTCTAAGCTGATATCGAGAGCTATGGGCATTTGTCCGAATGAAACTACTTAGCAGTTTCATAATTTCAGCTCCCAAATTGCTTCCGTTATATTAGTCCAGTGCGCGTGACAGGCGGCTCAAAGAGCTGTCCGGCCCATGAGGAGGCAAGGCGGCTTCGCCATTCAACTGGACCTGGAGGGCTGGCTGAGGGCTCTGGGGTGAAGACATCTCTGGGGATGGTATTAGCAGACTGCATTATCTGAGCATTTGCCCAGGAACCAGAGATCTCACGTCTACAACACCTCTCAGCACACTTGTGCCAGCGCATGGCCGGCGTTTGTGCCCCTTCTCAAACGCGGGTGAGATAGCTCAGCGGACTATAAAGCACCACCTTAGGCAAGCGCGGGGACCAAGGTTCAATCACACAGGCTGTGCCAACCCCACCCCCAGGGGTGGCTGAGCCGACCACAGAATCCAGGCGTGGTATCACGGGCTGTAATCCCAGCGTTGGGCAGGCTGAAAACAAGAGGATCAGTAGGAGTCTGCGTAGTCAGACCCTGTAACAACCACATGCATTAAAAAAACAGCTGCGTTTCTGGGGGCATCTGTGATGCACACTGGCTGTATCACCAACACATCTCCGAGTCCCAATTCTAGCTATTGCTATTCCACTGAAATGGGCAGGAAAAGGTTTCAGCCTTAGAATTGTAGAACCCGCCCCGAGAAGAATATGTTAAGCGGTAAATGCACTGCTTTTCAATTTTGGCAACTGAACTTTTTTTTTTCTTTGTATAGCATTGATGACTGACCACTCGCACGTCCGATTTGAGATTCTTCAAGAGACAGTTAAACCAGGAGGCAGACAGAGCAGTAGATTGCATGGCCAGTTGTCAACGCCTCAGCAGATAGCTCAGCTTTGATCTCCACCCTCGGCACAGGCCCAGCCAGGCCCAGCCAGATCCAGCAACAGGGCGGGGCTGCCGGGGAGCCCCGGTCAGCCCCCCTGTGAGCGCACCGGGTAAACACGGAAGGCAACTCCAGGCGTGAGGTCAGCGTGAGGGCGGGCAACTTGCGTTCTATTTTGCTAAACTTGCATTCTGTCTAAACAAATTAACCAAATTCTCCATTTTTAGAGGTGAGCCTCCTCACCCGAAACAGAAATCAGAGAAAAACAGCTTTGCTGGGTTGTCAATAGGCGGGTGACAGGGAGCAAAATGCCGTTTTCCCAAGTATGCGCTGCCCTCGGCCTCTATTTCTTGTGCTGAGCAGCCGGGGTGCTACTAGGCCAGCTAGTATCCCAGGCTTCAGGAAGCTGTCTCAGGTGGGAGGCGCGCACACCCAAGGCGAAGGTGGCTCCTGGGAGTTCTCTCAGCCCAGGGGCAGCACGGGCGCCCTCATTCCTGAAGAATGGGGCACCGGGCCTCCGCAACAGACAGAGCACGAGAACGTGACAGCCGGGACAAAGCCACGGCAGGCGCCGCCTTCGGGACTGTCCAGTGCGCACCCTACAGTTTCACCCTCAGCTATTTGGGGCTGGGATAGAGGCAGTAACTCGAGGCGAGACTAGAAACACCCTGCCCCCTACCGTGAAACTTCTGTGTGCCATCTTCAAAACCTTGCAGCACGAGCCCATGTTTTAAAATGAGAGGGAAATGAGTACAGTAGCATTGCTCTGTAGAAGACAAGGAAGGGCCAGGAAAGACGAGAGGAGATGCTTGACAGTATCAGCGTTGAGGAAAACGCAAGGCTTAGCCACTTTAGATCCCCTGGGGTGATGGTAATTTAAAATAAACAAGGTGGGCGTGGTGACTGAACGCCTATAATGCCAGCACTGCGGAAGGCTGAGGCAGGGGAATGGCTTCCAGTTTTCCAGTGTCAGCCAAAAAGTAAGCTCAAAGCCTGTGAGCTGCATAGTGAGACCCTTTCTAGGAACAAACAAGCAAAAAAGATAATAATCTGAAAGATGCGCGCATGTGTCTCCCCAGAATTCTTGGAGTCCGAGGCAGGAGGATCACAAGTTCAAAGTCCAGTCTGAAGTCTGCGGACTTACCTCAGAGACAAAGCCAAGGCTCAATCCTGAGAACCAACACAAATAAAAACTGGAAAAGAATGGTAACAAGGAATGGAGCCGTCGGAACCTGCATGCTGCTACAGTACTAGGAATGCAAACCAGTCCAGCTGGGGTGTTTCCTCAAAACATGACCTGAATGTTCACCAGATGTCCCAGCAGTTCTCGGAGGCACGGAACACACACCGACACAGACACTCACACCTGAGTGCTCACCGAGGCGCCATGCATATAGCCCAATGCATGTCACCAGCGCAGCGACCAGGCAGACTCAGTTTGTCACTGTGAAGGGATGTGCGTGAACGGGATGAGACACTGCTGTGGGGGCAACACAGGGGACCACAGGAAAGCTTCAAGTGAAAGCCACTGTTCACCAAAGAGGAATGCCTAAGTGCATTTATTTACACGGGTGAAAGTTTACCTAGACCTGGGCGCTGGAGAGACAGACGGGGGGGGGGGGCATTGAATCCAGGGCCACATAACAATTTGAGAGGGGTTTTTTTGTTGTTGTTTTTGTTTGGTTTGGTTTGGTTTTTGTCTTTTTGAGGCCAGGTCTTGCTATGCAGTTCAGGCTGGCCTTGAGCTCACTTTTACAGGCCAGGCTGGTCTCAAACTTGCACCTATCTTCCTGCCTCAGCCTCCCCAAGTGTTGGGATTACAGTAGGTGTGCGCCCACCACACCCAGCTTTGAGAGGGTTTTGATGGGTTGTCCACACTGGCCCCAAACTCATGCAGTGCCTTGGGTGCCAGGGATGTGTGCACCACTCCTGGCATGGGGGAGGGAGGATACTCTCTGTGAGATATGGCAAATGCGCCCAGCTCTGAGTACACACTGGGTCCTATCCAGCCAGCACTCTGTTTGCAAGGGTCTGGCACACAAGAATTCAACCAGTGGGCCAGGCAGGTCCTTGGGACTGCACTGAGGCCTTTGGCACGGAGCTACATCCCCAGCCCATTTTTTCGTTTTGTTTTGAAGCAGACTCTTATCTAAGTCTCCAAGTTGTCCGGCTCAGACCTGTAATTTGCCTGCCTAGCCTCTCAAAGGGCTACAATTCCCACTATTTGCCAGTAGGCCCAGCTTCATAAAGATTTTTTTTAAAGCTGCTTCTGTATTGAACATGTATATTTTTCCTTGTCTATAAACCGATAGAAATTAGCAACTATTACATGACATTTGCACTGAGTAAGATATTACCAGTAATCGAGTGATGATTTACAATATATGCAAGATGTGCATAACTATGCAAATCGTAAGGCATTGTCATAAAAGCTCTGAGCAGATTGCAGCATCCTTGGGGGATTTCCAGTTAGCAGACACCAAAGGACTACGTGACTGTACCTCCTGAGGAATCGAAAGCACTCACACCTCAGGGAATGCCATGTGGCTGGCTGCTGGGGTCACAGGGAGGCTGCTGCTAGGGTAAAGTTTAAGGAGAACCGAGTTTTAATTCTGCAAGCTCACAAGAGGCGCGGAGACGGGTTCAACTATACACAATGTGAATGTACCTCATGCCACTGAACTGTGCATTAAAGCATGATTAAAATGGTAAATGTTACATGCATTCTATTCCAAGGGGGGAAAAAAAGACAGCTCAAGAAAATCTCAACAAGGAAAAGCAGCACAGCAGAAACAGACAAGCAAATTCCTCCCCAGCATCATAAGCCCTGTGACAGGGCTCCTGGGCAGTCAGTCAGTCTCCACAGCTATCAGCCCTGACCCCTGTCCTCCCAGGAGCCCCCTGCCCTGGGCCAGGTATTTGGAAGTAGGGTGTGGCCTTCGAAAGCAGGGCTCTGGGGCCAGGGCTGGGATCTCCCGGGACACAGAAGACAGGAAGTCTTTGATCTTCAGCTTCCTTCAGGCAGGGTTGTGGAGGAGATGCCTAGGGATGACCGCGCATGGCTCAGGAGCAACCCTCAGCAGACACTGCGGGGTCACCTACTTTATTTTGCTTGAGACAGCCTCTCCTGCAGCTCACATGGATCCTCCTGTCTCTGAAGGCTGGAAGTTACAGTCAAGCCTGCGCCACCAGGTCCGGCAATGCTTAAGCAAATTCAAAGATGGAGCTGGCAGATGGGAAATCTGGGGCTCCTACACAGTGCTCCGGCTTCCCACCTCTGTCTACATTGCCTTTTTTTTTTTTGAGACTGGGTCTCAGTATGCAGTTCAGGCTGGCCTTGAACTCATTTTTACAGGCCAGGCTGGTCTTAAACCAATCTTCCTGCCTCAGCCTTCCAAGAGCTGGGATTACAGGCATGCGCCACCACTCCCAGCTCAGCATTTATTTTCTTTTCAAAAAGACTGGCATTGTGGTCAGCAGACACCAAATCAAACCCTCCAGCCTGGAAAAGGACGGAGGAACAAACCCTTAACCGCAGGCGACTACCCAGTGTCTCCCCGTTATAGCCACGGACGGACCATGCTGAATGACGGCTGCTCTTCCCAGAAGGGCTGGTTAGGTGAGGTTGGTGGCAGACCTCATCTGGAGGGGACAGAGCCAACCTCAGTGCCCAGTGGACAGCAGGGTTCCATGTTCAACACCAACTGACTGAACACAGCATCTAAAGCAGCCGGCAGGGAAGACCCTGGTGCCCACACAAAGGTGCGGCAGGTGTCTGATGTCTGCCTATGTCAACCAGCATCACCCCATCACTGTATTGTGTCACATTCCTGAAATGTCACAATGTATCCCCTAAATGTACTTATTATGAATGAAAAATAAAAAATTTAAAAACTGCTCTAACAGGTATTAGTGAAAGAAGATAATACATACCTTAGGCATCCTTCACTATCTTCAGGAGCCAGGGGCTCCAGAGGTCCCCAGGGATCCCAAAGTCTGTCTGGGGCACTCTAGGCCTTTCTCTGCCAGGTGGTGGCTGAATACAGCCAAGGCCCACCATCCCACAGGGGGTTTCATTTACTATTTTTTTTCCAGTGGTAATGGTGGAAGGTCAAGAGGTAATGGGTTAACCTGGAGTTCCACCAGGGGAAGGGGCCTGGCAGGTGCTAGGCAGGTGAGCCACAACTCTGGCCTTTTTCATTTATTTTGAGACTAGGCCTCGTTCATTGGTCCATGCTGGGTGGAAACTTGTGTTCCACCCTCCTCAGCCCCAAGTAGCTGGGATGACAGGTGTGCACCTCCAGGCTGAGCTGCCCCGTAGTTTATTTATTTTTTTTTTTTTTTTAAATTTTTTTTTTTTTTATTTGTTATTTTTATTCTTGTTTCAGAACCTTTGTTTGTTTATTCACTCATTTTTATGGCCGGCTCAGCCCGCCCCGAGGGCAGGGCTGGCGCAGCATGTGGTGCCGGGGATCAAACCGCAGTCCCTGAAGCCGCCCAAGCTTCTCCAAGCAGGCGCTTTAGACCACTGAGCCATCCCGCCGGGCCCCTGCCCCGTAGTTTAAATCTCCTCCAGAGGGACTGGTAGCACCTAGTCCACAGACACTGTGTAGCGGTTCTTCTCCTGCAGTGCTGAGGAGGAAGGGGGACTATGCAGGTCCGGCATCAGCACATGGGCAGGGCTGCTGGACTGCAGGCGTGGGCCTTGTGGACTCAAGCCATGCACAGGGTCTGGTCATCGCAGCCAGTGGCAGCACAGCGGGCTCTCCTGGGCTGGAGCATTCCAGGCCTCCACCCCAAGCTATGAATACCAACCAACACCGCTGATTGTCACGGTCTGGTTGAATGGGACGCATTGATACAGATATGATGATTTCCACGCAAAATCCCCACATATTGATCTGACGAACGGTCTCTCAAAGGCACTGTCAGACATGGTAGAAAAGCTACAGAGGAGTTGAAAAAGAAAATCACTTCAACACGGTGGGGAAACAAACCCAAGTCTCAACGTGAGTCAGGTGGGGTGGTAGGCACCTGTAATTCCAGCACTTTAGAGGTCAAGCCAGGAGAGTTGTGAGTTTGAGGCCAAACTGGACTACACAGCAAAAGAGTGTCTCATAAAAACAAAAAAACAAGCAAACAAACAAAAAATTCCATTTGAGTAATAAGAGGAGTAGAAAATAAAATATTCTTTCTCTTCTTATTGGGTCAATGTTTTCTTTGACTCGCAGATCTACTTCTATGAATCACCAAGTAGGAGCTGAGGATTTATGAGAGGTGTTTACCACTTTGAACATATAACATTAATAACCCAAGTATCCCAATAGCAGCAAAAGAGCAATATATCTCTTCTAAGAAGTATTTGGCAAAAAAGAAACAGCTAATGACAAGGAACATGTCAATGATCAAATGTATGCCTACAGCTCTTCATTCAAAGTAAAATATAAATGGTACATTTACTGTAATCTCAGCCTTGCTTTTTAAAATGACTTACACTAGCACGTGTGAGGCAGGCAAGAAGAGCCCAGAGAGACAGACCAGACCCAGAGTGCGACCAGGAGCAATTTCCATGTCAGGATTTGTCTACACTTGTCCAAACCTCTGTTACTTTCGTAACTGTGGACACACACCTAGCTGTTGGGTGTTAACATCTCGTGACAGAAAAGGCGATGGGGGCAGGGAGTGGTGGCCCACCTATATCCCTGCTGCTTATGAGGCTCAGGCAGGGGGGGTCACTTGCCCAGAGGAGTTTGAGGACAGCTTAGGACCCACAATGAGACACTATCTCCAAATTAAGAAATGGGGAAGGGGTTGGGGAGACAGCTCAGTAGAATAAGCACTTGCCTGGGAAACACAAGGACCTGAGTTCAATCCCTGGTCAAACAAAATAAAAAAGGGGGGGAGAGGGGATGCATGAAACAAGACGGTCTAAATCAGGATCATTAAGCTCCTTCCAATCTTGGGAACATCTTAATTTGTGACTTGAAAGCAGGTCCAAGCCAGAGAGTGACCCTTGATATGAAAGTTAAAAAAAATTCTTGACCAAGTATATTCAGAAACATGGAAACCAAACTCACTCCTAGGTGCTGGGTGATACATCCATCGTAGCATGATTCTGGGCACCCCATGCCTGGTGTAGTGAAATGGTGTAGTCAAGAGGATTCTTAAGTCTGAGACACTAGTTTCTGGTCCAGCCTTTTCTGTTATCTATGTGACCGAGAGCAATGGATTTAGGCTTTGGGGCTCCAGCTGGTGGAAGGATAAAAATACCAGATACCAACAGAAGTGGATACTAACACTGTGGGTGCCTCCTTTTGTTTTCAAGAGGACTTGTTCTGCTGCCCAGGCAGGTTTCCAATTGCTGGGATCCAAGGATTCTCCTGCTTCAGCCTCCTGGGTAGCAGGTACCACAGGTGGCAACTCGCCCCCTGGCTTCTGAATGGGTGCATGCTCAGGCTGGAACCCTAGACCTGTGTGCCCTAGGCTAGGCTCCACATGCAGCTGGACCCTTTCAGAAGGGGACTTTTGCTACTCTGTTTATCTTAAAGGATGCATTCTCAAGGATAAACACCCTGCTCACATGGGGTGAAAATTAAGTTGGGGAGAAGCTAAAAACAATCTTATTTGTTAAAAGGATGTCCTTTTCATCATTTCTCAAGAATATCTCCTAGTAAGAGAAGTACCTTCTTGTGCTGGAAGAAATCACCCTGAGGCCACTCACCTTCCAGATAGGAAAGCAGCTCCACTCTTGCCACAAGAGGGGAGGTGGATGGGAGCTCAGAAGAAAAAATCAGCCCCCAAGCACAGGACAGTCCCCAAGTCCACCCCAGTAAATGGGAGCCTGAGCCAGCCAGGGGTGACATGAAACCTCCTGTCGGCTGCTACATGAAAGGAACAAATTGAAGGCCGACGCTGGCTCTAGTACTTTATCTAACCAATACCTGCCATGTTGATGGATAGTTGGCGTAAACAATAGAGCTCCTTTTCAGTAGCAAGACTCAGAAAGCATATTTCCAGTCAGGTTGTCTGCATTTCAGTGTCCAGTGCCCGGTGTCACCAGGGCCAGCTCTGAAGCTGCACAGGAGGACTCTACAGCCGCTGCCAAGTATCTCCCTGCTGCAGGCTCCGGGCTACCCAGATGGAAATAACCCGGCAACATCCATCCCGTGTACAGCTGCCCCAGCTCAGTCACCCGGTATGGGCCCGGGACACCTGCCCCACCATGGCCAAGCCGGATAAAACTCACTTGGTTGTGCTGCAGAGGTCCTGGCAGTCTCTACATGGCAAAGACCTGAATTCTGTGGGTAAATAAATCATAATCTACCCTTCTCCCTGCACGTCTACATGAAAAGTAGCGTATGTTGATAAATTGTGATGTTTTTACTCAAAACTCAACTCATTAGTATATGTAGACTGGCTTCAAACAAACATAAGTACCAATGAAAGAGGGAACGCTTAGAGAAGTACAGAGTGTGAAGTACTACGGTTCCCAAGAGATGGCAGGATGTTTCTGTCTGAAGAGGGTTAAGCAGAGCTCCTTAGGAAAACAGACACACCCAAGAGCACTCATGCAAAAAGCTGTGTCTTGGTTATGGGACAACAGTGGGTTCCTAACCCCCAGCCCCTGCCCCCACGGGCACCCAGGAGACTAAGGCACAGTACTCTTTAGGAGGTGGAAAAGAAGAATCTTTTTTTTTTGGACATAGGCTGTTGCTACACAGTGCAGAGTGGCCTAGAGCGGTGTAGCCCAGGCTGACCTCAAACTCAGTGGTCCTTTTGCCTCAGACTATAGATGTGCACCACCACACCTGGCCAGAAGGCAAGAGTCTTCCTGAAGGCATCTGACCTATGAGAGAAGGCAAATAATGCCAGGCATGGTGGCACACGCCTGTAATCCCAGCACTTGGGAGGCTGAGGCAGGAGGATTAGTGTGAGTCGGAGACCAGCCTGGGCTACAAAAGTGAGCTCAAGGGCAGCCTGAACTGCATAGCAAGATCCTGTCTCAGAAAGACCAAAAACAAAACAAAACAAAAACAAACAAACAAACAAACAGCAACAACAAAAAAACAGATGTTGCCATCCTGCTGTTATCCTATCCTACAGGGATGACCACCAGGACTTTGCCCTACCTGGGGACACAACAGTAAATGTAAATTATTAAATAGGAGAAACTAGTCCCTAAGTCAGACAGGTAATGAAGATACCTAATGTGAAAGATGAAAAAGCAGGTTGGAAGAGGCATAGGCTAAGTGCAGAAGTAAGGATTTAAAAATAAAATTCTGGGGCTGGGAGTGGGGCTCTGCAGTAGAACCCCAAGGTAAGCTAGGCAGGGCCGTGAGTTTGATCCCTGGCTGTGCACAAGTGCGCACCCTGATTTCCCTTCAGCAGCGCATGTTCACTAAACCGGAAGGAACCATGTACAGAGGACTCACGCAGCTCTGTGCAAGGACTCACAATTCCTTCCGTATTTAACAACAGTGAGCCATGAAGTCAGCAAGCACAAGGAGCTGCAGCACAGCCAAACTAAGGCACTATCAAAACAGAATACTTAGGGCTGAGAAAAGACTAGTCCTTAGAAATCCAAAATATAATAACAAAATGAAATCTAAATGGAGAAATCTTTTCCCCAGAGAATAGACCCAAATACAAAGGTAGGAAACAGAGAAGGGGAGAAAGCACTCCCAAAGGCCGGCCACTGGAATGATAGCAACTCGAGAAGGGAAAGAGGGATGCGGAAAAGTGACTTCCTAGGAAGGAAGGGCAAGAGTCTTTAGACTGGAAGAGCCCCAGAGCACCCAGATTGCGGTGTGGAGACAGTTCCCATGGAGACTGAGCCATCCATGGAAGGAGGACAGTCTTGTTCCATCCGGTGACACTGACAGAATCCCAATGTGTCTGACAGACTGAGCACAAATTAACTGGGCGATGGCTGTGCCTAAGGCCAATGTCTCGGCAAGCACAGGGACAGTGTAACACTTCTGCAAAAGGATTCTTCTGTCATCTGAATCCTCTTGAGCAGCTCTAGAAAGTCTCATCAATTAAAAAAAAAAAAGAAAGTCCTATCAAGCTGGCCTTTGACAAGATCAACTGTCCCTTTCCCGAGGGCTCCATGCTCATGGCCTAGTCATCTAAGGAGAGTGGCCCTCATTTCAATGTATGCCCGGGGGTGTGGAGGGGGCTCTCCCAGAGGTTGCTCAGGGGCAAAGGCTGGCTCTGCCTGGAGATCATTCTGCCAGCGCCTAAGAATTTTCTGCTCTTGGCATCTATCAGAAAGGGAGGGATTCCACTGGGCCCAGGGCTAGAAACACACAGCACAGATTCCTGGTTTCTTCATGGTCCTTGCTTTAGCTCACTTAGTGACACCTGGATAAGAGGATTCCTTTCTTCCACCAGCCCCAACTCCCAGGACAACTCATCTCTGCTCAGCACACAGATTGCTCCCAAAAAAGCAAACTGAGATATTCTCTCACGTTTGAAAGACAGAAAAAGAAAGTGTTCTAAAAAACTGGAAACACAGAAAGTGAAACCCAGCTATGCCTGGCAAGCTTCCATCAAGCACATTCCTACTGGAAAAATATTTAAGTCCTGGCATTTTTCTTTTCGTGTGAGACGGCTTATTTTCTCTGGAGATGTTTTGCCTAGAGAGGAAAAGATGAAAGGGAAGACACAAGCAATGTTTTCAAATACTCAGAGGGCTGCCATGTGGGAAGGGAGGCGAGTCTGCTGGGTGTCACTCTAGAAGGCCGTGCTCAACAGAGGGAGGCAGCCTCGGGAGCCAGGGCCTCGCTGCAGCAGGATGAACTGCCTCCTCCCAAGAAGGCTCCGCAAACCCTCAGTACACAAGCAGATGCGCCTCCAGCTTGGGGCTGGGGCTTGGCCTCCTCTTAGGGAGGCTTCCTAGCTTCAATTCTGACTATCTAGGCACCGACAATCACAACCAGTGCTGCCCGCATGTCATGGGTTGAGGACCTGAACCCCAGTACCTCAGAGCAGCTGAGTTCGGTGGAAGAACTTACATAAATAAACAGTAGCGAAATTTAAAAAGGAGGCCGGTTGGGGTGGGCCCTAGCCCAGCCTGAACAGGACACTGAAAGACAGCAGGGGTGGACTCCCACAGAAGACCATGCCAGGGCACAGTGAGATGACGGTCCCTTAGGAGCAGAGCAGAGGCCTCAGGACAAACCAGACCTTCCGGCCTGCAGAGCTGTGAGAAGACAAAAATGCCTACTGCTCTACCTCCTGCACCTCAGGCAGCCTTAGCAAGCTATGGTGCTTTGTGGTGTTGCAAACGCTGCAACTGGCATTAAGACATACACATTAAAGCAAACAGGTCATTCATTAAATCCAGCATGTGACCCATTTTCCCCAGCAGCACCAACACATACAGGACTAGGGAACACTTGCTATCACTCTGCATATATCTGAAGTAAACAAAGAACTGAAGAAAATTCCAAGTATGGTCATTAATACACTAAAATCTTGAATGTTAAGCCCACAGAACATATCTTCAAGAGTTATCAAAGCATCACTTTCTATTATACAGGGACATAGGGCTCTAGAACATACCACAGGCTGAAATTATTTGGAGTTCAACATAGGAGGTAAAACTGAAGCCATTTCATTAACTTGGAACACAAGTCAAATGCTGAGGGAAACATGAAAGGATTTCATTACAAACTTTTTTCTTAAATGGTCTCATGGTCTGAAGCTTTGGCACTGCTGAGTCGGGACTCATTCCAAGGTGGGGTGATAAAATCGGGGTGATCGGTAGCTGGGCACAGCCCTAAAGGACGGCCTGAGCGCTCTTCTAAAACGTGCAGGAGGGAACATGTCAGACACTCAAGGATGCAGAGACAGCTCCCCATGGGTGGGCCTGTGCCCCATGCCCCGTGCCCTCAGTGCCTCCGGGACACTGAGCGACACATTTCTGCTGTTTATAAATTCCCCAGTCTAAGGTATTTTTTGCAGCAGCACAAACAAAATAGGCCAATGACTACTAGCCATGTGTTTGCACTCAAGCCTTCGTCATGACTGGAGACCCATTCCTCCTCAGTCACTTCAAAGGTCAGGGCTGGACCTCGGTGTGTTACCATGGCAAAGCCATGGGCTGACCACTGCTATCATTTGGAAGCTAAGCACCCCCGCTGGCAGTCTCCCAAAAAGGCTCACATTGAAAGCTTGGTCCTGGGGGGCTCTGGGAAGCACTGGAAACAAGTCCAAGGGGACCGCAGGACCCCAGTCTGTGCCATACCTGTCCCTTTCCTCTTTCGTGGCCACAACAGGAACAGTTTGCTCTGCCACACGCACCCCAACACGGCCATGTGGTGTCCTCATGCACCAGGGACCTGAACCAAGCAATGGGTCCAACCGGTCTTGGCCTTGAATTTTTAAAACCTAGAGCCAAAATATCCCTTTCCCCCATGAATCAATGACCTCAGGGATTCAAAGCTGACCACCACACTCACCTCTGCTTTCACTCAATGTCATGGAAGTGGAATGGTGCTGTCCTGGGACAGCGCAGTGTGGATCCTGCTGGAGGGTAGGCTGAGGGCCTGACTCCGTACAGATGGGCAGATTAAGCTTTTGTACAAAAATACTTCCATGGTTTTTCTTCTTTGAAAAGGCACTTTCTAAGTTTGAAGTTTGGACTTCATAAAGGAAAATAAAATGTTCATAAGCAGACATTTGATTCAAGAATATCTGAGCAGTCATGTAAGTATGAAAGAACAAGAGAAATGTCTTTCTAAATGTGGACCCCAGGGCTGGCGTCCCTCTCCTGTGTGCTATGGTTTGGCTGAGCTCTGTGGAGAGGACGCTGGTGTGAAAGATGGGACAACTGCTTGTGCCTAGGCTGTCTGGCTGGGAGATGTGGTAGGCCACCTCTACAGCACGACAAAGGTCACCTGGGTGTCCTTGGGAGCTGATCTGCCTCATGGTTTTCAGAGCCCGTAACTGGTAATATTGATATGAGTCATAGAATTTCAGGGGTGCCTGGGGAAGCTCACCTTACAGATGAAAATCCCTGCCCCTGCGAGATACAGGGGTGCATTCAAAGGAAGGTCACAGAAACAGGGCATCGGCAGCTGCACCTGCCTCCCTGCCTTGTAGTCCCAAAAGGAAGCCATTCAGGAAGACAGGACGAGTGCAAGGCTAACTCTCCCTCCTCCTACCAGATATTTTTTTTTTCACCATTGGTTAAGGTAGCAGGAAGGTTCACTGCACGGTCAGACCTGAGCACAGTTCACGGAGGGCAATCTTTACTTTGGCTGCTGATGAATAAAAAAATAAATCTGTACTTCTTTCTGGGTGCAAACAGACTATGACTTTCAGCTGGAATTTTCTCATGACATTAAGATACTTCGAAGCTCCCATACCAGCCCCGTAAGCAGCTCCCACCCGCTGAACTCCAGGGTATCTTCGCCTAAGTTCAAGGCCTTCCTGTGTGTCTTCTGTCCAGTTTTCAGAATGGTATAAAATAGCTGAGTCAATGTGTGCAATAATGTTGCATTTTAAATACCAGTCCAAGGCTGGCTAGATAGCTCAGTGGATTAAAGCACCTGCTGAGGCAGACACCAGGGCCAGGGGTTTGATCCCTGACCTGCCCTGCAGGCCCACCTGCGTTGGTGCTGAAACAGATTCAGACTGGACATGGTGGTACCTGCCTGTAACCCAAGCTCTTGAGAGGCTGAATACAGGCGGGTCACTACAAGTCTGTTCTATGTAGTGAGACCCTGCAGACCCTGTACTAAATACAAAAAAAAATAAATAAATAAAATAAAATACAGCCCATGTTGGTGGGGGGAGCATTTCTGTCTACAGAGTACTGATGCAGGAATGCAGTACTGATGCAGGAAGAAAAAAACTGATCTGGGGTGGATGACCTCCGGTAGGCAACCTCCAAATGATACAGAGAAAACTGATCTCCCAACCGGAAAAATACCTGGGACGAGTTTGTGTTCTCCAAAACCAAAGAATGAATTTTAGGAGCAAACAGAGTTAATGAGCAGAACATATTTATTGAGGAAAAGAAAGCTCCTGTCCGAGAGAAGGACAGGAGGGGGGTCCCGAGTGGGTGTTCCCCTGGAAGTTGTCTTTTCCAGGGACTGTTATAGAGGAAAACCATGCTGTGGAGCGGGCCTAAGGTGGAAAACATGGAAACTCGCTTAGATGGGCATGAGGTGGGACAAAACTATGGTCAACCAATGAGGTTACAAGCACCATTGCTCAGGTGAAACTGATTAAAGCCAATACGGAGTGGGGAAGGGAGTCATATAACAAGCAGGCTTGAATATGGAACAGGGTCTCTTCCTGTTGGGGTTGGCTTACCAACTCATTTAGGCTCTTCTTTTCAGATGATTGATACCTACTTAGAATATCAATCCCTGCCGGGCATGGAGGCGCACGCCTGCAATCTCAGCACTTGGGAGGCTGAGGCAGGGGGATCAGTACGAGTTCGAGACCAGCCTGGGCTACAAAAGTGAGCTCAAGGCCAGCCTCAACTGCATAGTGAGACCCTGTCTCAAAAAAAAAAAGAATATCAATCCCTGATGAACATTCCTAGGGAAGTACCTGGCTACTTTTGTTTCTTTTGTCTTGAGGTCTGGTCCACAGCAGGGGTGTCTGCCTCTTGTAAAGCTGTACAGTCGTCTATCTTGTCTCCTTGAGGGCCTGGCCCTGTCCCACTGCCTATAATATTCTTATCTAACTCAGCTGCCTACAACACTATTCCTCACTAGGAATCCTGGTCGGGGGCAGATCAGGGATATATTTCATGTTGCCAGGCAACACCTGGATACGGGCAGTAAGCACCCGAGAGGTCCCAGGTGGCACACTGAGCAACATCTGGCTGTGTTACTGAGCATGCAACAGGACGAGAAAGCGTGGATGTCACCTATAAACCTGTAGTTACCTGACTATGCAGAATATGAACAAATATAAAATTAGCAGCTAACAAACGCTCCTTACCCATGATTGAAATGACTCACTAAAAGCTATCATCATGTATTCAAATATTTGCAGAGGACAGATTATATTCTGGATATGGTTCTCAGCCAAGACGATGAAAAAATAATCTAAAACAAACATGCCAAAACAGAAATAGAGCTCTTCTTCCTATTCCTATCCCTAACCACCTCCCTACCACTCACCCATCTCCCACCCCAGGAAATCTCAGCCTTCGTGATTCCTACCTCTTAAGGGGTTGGAGTGAGAGACAGACAGTGGGTACCACGTGGTAACAAATGGTGTGGAGAAAAATGAAGGCAGAATAGGGGTGGTGATGGGGTTGGCATCGTATCTTGTGAAAAAACTAACAAGACACTCTGTTCCAACTGGGGTAGAAAAGAAAGCAAACCATGAACACATTTCCTCTCAGTACAGAAAGGAGCTTTTCACAGAAAGGCACGAGTGTGCAGTGGACCCTCTGTCCAGATTTGTGGCAGGTCTTAGAATATCCACAATCTAGATAAAGTTATTAAACATTCCAAGCAAGGAAGAGTGGCTTCTAACTCTTAAGCTGAGTGCTCAAGGATGGGCAGGTGTAGCAGGGATGCTATGACTGTCCCCTGTTCACCATCCTCTCCTCTCAGTAGTGTCACAAACTTGTGTCAGCTGCAAAGGTCCAGGAGGGGCAATGCCAGTGGCAAAGCAGCCAACTGCCTGCTGCTGCACTGTTTGTGTTGCTGCTGCTGCTGTTGCCCATGCTGTCCACTCTGGACATGGGACAGCACAACAGGAACATGTGAGTAACACTTACACCAAGGAGAGAACACTGTTCAGTGGTTCACACACAATAAAGAGTGAAAGCCTAATGTTCACTAGCTACTCGAAGTTCACTCTGTGTACCCAACATACTTTGAGAAAGGCAAATCTCAAGACAAACAGGGATCTGAGGGCATAGCTCTATGGTGTGGTAGTCACCGAGCACGGGTGAGTACTGGGTTCCATCTCCAGCAACACACAGACACACACACAGACACACACACACACACACACACACACACACACACACCAAGTAAACACAGCAGAAGTGACTGCCTTCTATTACATTCAAATGCATTAAGACTCGAGACGCCTGCTGGACTCCTCACATCTAACCATGACTTGTGTCGGCCTGCCTTTTTGATTTAGTAAGAGCTTTCCTCATGTGTTTCAGGATGACCTCAGAACCAGGGCAACCCTCCTGCCTCAGCTTTTTGAATGCTGGGACTACAGATATGTGCCAGCATGCTAGCTTCAAAGCATTTTAAACCTCAAACTGCCACTAGATCAAAATATATTTGAAAATCATTCTTGTCAGGTGCTCTACCTCACAGAAAACCTCGAAAGACTACAGGACAACTGGTGACAGCTTCAGAGGGTATAGACTTTTTTATTTTTATTTTATTTAAAAGAATTTTTATTTATTTATTTATTTATTTTCTTGTTGCAGAACCCCTGTTTGTTTATTCACTCACTTCCATGGCCGGCTCAGCCCACCCTGAGGGCAGGGCTGGCACAGCATGCGGTGCCGGGGATCGAACCGAGGTCCCAAGCAGGTGCTTTAGACCACTGAGCCATCCCACCGGGCCCCCTAGACTTCTTTTTTTTAAAAAGCATTTGCAATAGAAGTGCATTTGCTCTGAAAATAAGCCGTTGCACAGTCCCTGTGAAGGCCTGGAGGGGGCTGGCATGATCAAACTCTCCAGCTGGGAAGAGAAGGACCAGCTACACTTCTGCACAAAGTTTCAAGAAACTGGTGAGTCAGTAAGTCTTCGAGCAAGGACACGAGTGAGAGGGACTGAGTCTCCAGGGCTCAGCAATTCGCTTGGGTCTCTTTTTCCTCCTCCATTTCTTTTCTTTTTTTTTTTTTCTTGTTTCAGAACTTTTGTTTATTTATTTTTATGGCCGGTTCAGCCTGTCCTGAGGGCAGGACTGGTGCAGCATGTGGTGCCGAGGTCCCTGCAGCCACCTAAGCTTTCCTAAGCAAGCGCTTTAGACCACTGAGCCATCCCACCAGGCCCTCCCCCTCCATTTCTAATGTCTGTGTCCACGTCTGTCTGTACATGCTGCTCAAGAAGACTTCTAAATTCCATACAGAGGCCCCGCCCTCTCTACCCCTGACCCTGCTCTTCAGGTTTGCAAATACCTATGAGACTGGTTCTGTTTTCATGGTTCACAAGAGGACGGGTTCTGAATTACCAGTATCTCTAGTTCCAGAAAAAGATGGTTCTGGCCAAGGTAAGAATAAATATGCTCACCTCTGGCCTTATCTAAGTATTGTCTGTCTGCTGCAGCCGCATGCCTCCAAGGCACCCAGTCTCACAGTAATATTGTCATCACTGTTGGTTTTTCATGGTTCTGGGAATTGAACCCTTACACATGCTAGGTCATGTGCTTTGCCACTGAACTGCAATCTCAGCCCCATAAATGCTGCCTGTCATTTAAAGTCCGCACTCCCAGCATGAATGGCCCTGTCTCTGTCTGGTCCCCATTTTGTGACCTCACTGAGCACATGTCAAACACCACGGATGGTGAAGCCCCCAAATGCCACCATTGGAACGCATGCATTGGAACGCAATCTGCCCAGGGACCAAGACAGGTTGGGCTTATTTAAGTAGATGGTGGTAGAGAACAAGGTTTCTAACACTGACATCAAAAGAAAAGTATGACAAAAATTGGTAATTGAACACGAAGGCTCAGTCTGTATTTACTTCGCCAAGCTATTAATTATTGCTCACAAAGCAGACAAAATAGAGAGAGAAAACAGCATGTACCAAGCTGCCAAGGGAGTAACAGTTCTGCCAGCAAAGCAGAGAGCATGTCCCTAAAGCTGGGACTCTAATGTATCTCTGGTGGAAGGAAGGCTTTGTGGCCTTGGGCCACACAGGGGTAATATCTGATCTTTC
Organism: Myocastor coypus; assembly: GCA_004027025.1. Lineage (NCBI taxonomy): Eukaryota > Metazoa > Chordata > Mammalia > Rodentia > Myocastoridae > Myocastor > Myocastor coypus. Next base: position 43,038 of record PVJA010003460.1, on the reverse strand, counting down.
CTAGAACTCAAGGTGTTTTCAAAATCATTTTTGTCTTCTTCAGTAGTAGGATGGAATCCAGGGCCTATTTTATTTTTGTGAGGCAGGACCTCCATAATCAGTAACTCACCAGGCTGGGCTTAAGCCTGTCACCTTCCCACCTCAGCCTCCCAGTGTGCGTCTCCAGGCATGTGTCACCATGCCTGCCAAGTTGGGTTTCGGGATATTTGGAAGGACTGTGTAGATCAATGATCACTCTTCCTGCCTGAAGAATGTGATGTCTGCTCCAACCTCCAAGGCCATCTGTGATCCAAAGCCAGGATGGGCTCTGGGAGACAACTGAATTTGGTCTCAGGGTGGGGACAGAATGACTTTCACAAAAAAAAAGTCAGTGTTTACCCATTTGGCAGAAATGGACAAGCGATCACATCTGGACCACAGGAAGATAGCCAGGAGCAGCCCTGCAGGAGACCTGCCACACATCAGCAAGACTACCTGCACTCTGGGGTCCAGTGGGTGTGGCCAACCCATCCCTCCTCCTCTGTCCAGCCAGCAGTTCCATTTCCTAGGCTACACTCTGCTTGCAGCACTCTCCTAACCACGCCGTCCCTGTTGACTTAGGTCTCACTGTGCCTTCCAGAGCCTTCCTTCTTGGATGACTTGATGGGCAGCACTGTAAAAGCAGAATCATTCCCTAGCTCTCATCTTCCCAGAGTACTCAGCTCAGTGACACGGCTGTCATTCAAAAACCATTGCTGCCAGTCTGACTCAAAGGGCTTCGGAATCTGAATTGCATCCTTTGTGATCGTTCTGGTGCCTATTATTTCCTACCCTCACACTAGGTCAGGCAAGCATTCAGCTGGGAGCCTGGGTATGGCCAGCTTTATGGAGCTATCAGTCTTCTTTCGAGCTTCAAAGCTGCGCCCTGCGTGCAGCTGGGCTGCGCTGTGGGGGCATGGAACGCAGAGAAACAGGTTCCACGTGTTTGAGGAATCTCATCCCGCTAGGGCCAGTCCAGCCTCCTTTCCCAGGCTTTCCCCTTCATCCATCTTCTTTATTTGTACTGCGGAGAAGCCCTGATTTACTGTATGCCAAGTCATCATTTTGCTCTCTTCAGCAGTTCTTTTTTTTTTTTCTTTTCTTTTTTTTTTTTTTGTGGAACCAGGGATTGAACTCAGGCCCTTGTGCCTGGCAAGCACTTATTCTACTGAGCTATCTCCCTAGTCCTCTTCAGCAGTTCTGATGAACTCTTTCTGGTTGTTCTGGCTGAAATAGAGGTCTGTCTTGCTAATGCTCTTAACTTGTGCTTGGACTAGAACCTGTGGTCCTCCTGTCTCAGCCTCCCAGGTGTGCACAACCACATCCAGCTCAACCATTACTTCATGAAATGAATGGTTTCATGGGACAATGGCAGCTCCATAAGCTGGGGTAGAACAGAGGGTCTCCACCATGCAGACTTCCCCTGTTCACAAGAGACCTACAGGAGAGGGCTCTGGATGCCAGCCTCAAAGTCTGGTTCTCCTGAACCGCCCCAAGTGAGCTAAGGTCCAACAAGACACTCGGCAAAAGGCTCCCTCTGAACAACCATCTCCTCCAAGACCTGCAGGCACAAAAGCTCTAAGATGTGCAGTGCACCTGTAGGCACAGAGCTGTGTGCACCTGGCAGTGTACCTCTTGTAGACAGCTGAGTTAGACAAAAATATTATAGGCATTTATTTAGACAGGGCTAGGCCCTCAAAGGAGATAACACAGAAGACAAGATACCTTACATCTGGGGGTGTAGCATAGAGGATGCTCCTGCTGTGGGCCACACTTCAAGACCAAAGATCAAACAAATGCTGACGCCCCTAAAGATTAGCATCAGGGATTGATATTTAGATATAATAAACACTAGCCCAAACCCACAGGAAGAGACCCTGTCCCGGTATTCATTTCCGCTTGCTACATGACTCGCTTCCCCATTCAGCATTAGATTGGGGGGAAGCGCATTTATTTTATTTTTTTATTACTTTTAATAAGAAATAACATTGAGACAGTTTCAAAACACACTAGCAGAAGAGCCACAATAATTGATACATTGCATATTGTTGTTTTCATAGTAGTTGTTCAGAATACAAGACGCAGACATGGTAACTTTTCTAAACACTGTTGGTACAAAGGTTTCTTCTCATTGAGCTAAGAGAAAGTAGTTGTATACAAACAGCAATATTCCATAATAGTAGTAGGTTTAACCACGAGGCATAAAAAGCAAAGCCAGATTAGTATGATGAGCTGTAAAAGGCTCAAGTCAACAGCTTTGACATTACCAGTTCTGCTGTTAACCCGCTACCAGTATTGGATTTAATCAATTTTACCTCAGCAATGGTGCTTGTAACCTTCATTGGTTGACCTTAGTTTTGTCTCACCTCAGGCACACCTAGGCAAGTTCCCATGTTCTCCACCATCTTAGACCCACCCCACCACATGGTTTTCCTTATAAAAGTCCCTGGAAGAGACAGCTTGTAGGGTACCACCAGCTGGGGTGGGGGGGGCCTCCTGTCCCTCTCTTGGACAGAAACTTTCTTTCCCCTAATAAATATATTCTGCTCATAACCTCTGTTTGTTCCTGAAATTCATTCTTAATTTTAGCAAGCCCAAACTCATCCCAGGTACTTTTCAGGTCAGGAGTTTCATTTTTGCCCTTCAGCATTTGGAGGTTCCCTGTATCATACCTACTAGAAAGACTTATGTGAGCTGAGTGGTCTCCAGAGCAGAATATAGCACATTGTTATTAGGTTGCTTTTTGGTTTTGGTTTTTGTTTTTTTTTTTTTGGTGGGGGGAGCACTGGTAGAGGTGGATCTCAGAGCATGTGCGTGTTATGTGTGTCTACCACGGAGCTACCACGGAGCTAGCACTCTGCCGCTTTTTGCAAAGCAGCTGTGATTTTTCAGTGTTTCAACATAGTTCATGTTCAACACCAGGATAGTAATTTGGACAAGGCAATGATAATTTTAAAAAGCAGCAGTAGGGCCAGGGAGATAGCTCAGTGGCATAGGTGCCTGCCTGGCAAGCGCAAACTCTTTGAGTTCCATCCCGGGGACGGCAAAACCAAGGCAAAATTTTTAAAATAATAATAAAATGAGGAGCCAGGCATGGTGGCACACGCCTGTAATCCCAGCATTTGGGAGGCTGAGGCAGGAGGATTGATGCAAGTTCGAGACCAGCCTGGGCTACAAAAGTGAGCTCAAGGCCAGCCTGAACTGCATAGTGAGACCCTGTCTCAAAAAGACGAAATAAATAAATAATAATAATAAAATGAAAAAAGCAGCATTAAGCTGGGTTGGACATGTAGCTCAGTGGTAGAATTCTTGCCCCATACTACAGAGTCCCCAATACTACAAAGAAATAAAATATAACTCAATAAAGAAATACTACGTTCTAGATAAAAGATTTCTGGATAATGAAACCCTGTCACAAACAAGCAACAGAAAGGTGTCTGGCTTTGAGATCTAAGTATCCAGGTGACCCAAGGGGAGAGGAATATTTCCTTTGGAAAGTAAGGCATTGCTTTTATTGTTGACATCACTCATCACTATGCAGAATGACAGTGTGCTTTCTGGAGAAAATATATGAGAACTGAGTTTTCCACAGTTCATTCCAAGAGCAATTTGTCCTCTGCTCCCCAGCCCAGAACCAGGAAGGATGGCTTACCTTCAGTGACAATGACTTCCTCCTCCTGGCCATTCTGGGCTCCCTCCTGGAGGATGAGCTCTCCTCGCTCAGCCAAGCCATTGACGGTGGACAGCTGACCATTCTTCTGCAGGAGCTAAGGGGAAGACAGAGCCATGTAAACTTCAGGTCAGTCTTCACATCCAAGTTAGAACAGTGCACCAACTTCCAGAATTATACAAACCTTTTAAAGGAAAAATGCTGAGAAATGAAAGATCCAGAACAAAGAGGAATTATTAGGTTGCACTCATCTGGGGGACCCAGCTGCCCTACAGAGGGCATGGAGTGCTGTCATCAAGCAAAGAGGCTTTGGCCTCTGGGTGGGTAAGTACACAGGTCATGTATCCATCCGACATAGACACCCGCCATTCCAGGTCTCCTTCAGACATAACACCAAGTAAGTTAGGCACGGCTCCTGCCATCCTGAGCTTACAAACTACCATGGAATCTGAACTCCCACCCTGCAGCCAGATCTTGCTACGTAACCCAGGCCTCAAAACGCTAACCCTCTTGCCTCAGTCTCCAAGTGTTTGTAGGGCAAGCATGTACTGTCACACCCAAACCTTGAGTGTGTTGGCTAAGCTTTCTAGCTTTTTGTTTTGTTTTGTTTTTTGTATTTAGGGCAGGGTCTATAGGTGCTCATTCAGTAGATTGGACTCATAGTGATTCTCCTGTTTTTAGCCTCCCACATGCTGGGATCACAGGCATGCATGCCCCCATGCCCAGTCTCCATCACCATCTTAGCCCCCCCATGATAGCTGGCCCCTCAATGGCACACCATGCCACACCAGGCCAGGGATCAAACCTCAGCCACTGTGCTCTGTCTAAGCAAGTGCTATAATCCGCTGAGCTATCCGGCTGGCCCAGAAGTCTTGGTCTTATCAGTCACCATTTCCAAGCTCTTTCCACGTCATAAAAAGACCTTTCCACATTCTCAAGGTCCTGTTACTATACACCATAATAAGAGTCATCTGCATATACCAGGCCCACCTGTTACAGAGACAGCTCCAAAGGTGAAGCCCATACCTGGCATGAGGGAGGACCTGAAGCCCAGAACCAGCACAAGGAAAAGGAAGGGACCATCAAAGCAGGGCCTTCTGTCTGACATCCTTCCACCCCACTTCAAAGGCCAAACCTCAGGGGCTCAGATCAGACTTGAGGCTTCAATGGGATCAAGAGGGTCGATCCAGAAGCCCTGAGCTGTGCTCAATTGCTTTCACCTGGTGGCTCTGTTTCCTGCAAACCCATCCTTTGATGGCTTGCATCTCTCCTAAAATAATACCACTGTACTCCAAGGCTGACGTTCCAGATGGAACAGTTGGCTTCAAAATGCCCATGCTGAGTCCATTTATTAAACAGAATACTCGGATTACATTTCCACTTAAAGTCTTCTCTTACCAAAATATGAAAGAGGAGAATTTTAAATGAAACCAACAGACAAAAGGAGAAAGGAGGAGGTGTTTCCACAAGGCCCATCAATAAGCTGCCAGAATCTCCTAACTAAATGTCATTAGTGATATGCACTGAGTTAGATTTGAATTTGATTAATAATGTCAAGAGCTGGGGAGAGGAAAGCAGGAATCATGGATCTGTGTGGCTTACAGGGTAACTCGATGGATGTTAAGAAAATGCTGAATGCCCATTTTTTTAAAAAATGCATTATTTTGGTATACTACTCAGTTCAGACTTGTAGAGATCCTCCTGTTTCAGCCTCCTCAGCACTGGGATTACAGGCATAGGCCAGGCAGCTGGTTTTGGTGACTGGCTTAGCAGGCCCTGGGCAGGGCTAGCATGGCATGTGGTGCCAGGGATTGAACTTGGGTCCCTGCATTTGCCAAGCAGGCACTTAGACCATTGAGCTCTCTCCCCAGCCCTGAAAGCCTACTTCTGACTGTGGCAAGCAGGAGCCGTGAGTACAGAGGTCCTCTTACTCTGATTCCAATGCACTCATCTTGGGTCACTTATGCCCTGGCTCAAGTGCTGACATTCTACAGAGCTTGGAGTTCCACAGAGCTTCCATCACTAATCAAAGACATCTCTGGCTAGAGCCATAGAGTCTCTTTAAATATAAAGGGTCTATGTGGTACAGGCACTAAGTACATTGGGTGACAGAAAAAACGAATTCAGGGTGAGGACACAGCCCTAGGGATTGATCCCAGGGACTTTTGTCCTTTATTTTTCTTTACTTTGAAGCAGGTTCTTGCTAAGTTGCTAAACTGCTCAACTGCTCAGGCTGGACTCAAACTTATGATCCTCCTCCCACCTCTCAGCCTCAACAAAGGGACAGAACTACAGCTGCGCACCATCACATCCAACCAAAAGAGTCTTGAAAACTGATGTCAACTGCTAGGCCTCCTTATGCGCTAGGTACAACAACAAGAAACTTACAGATTCAGCGCCTGCATTGAGTGTGGGTGGTCACTTTAGAAAGGCATTTGTCCTCAAGGCCTAAGCATGGATCCGATCTGTGAGTTTGCACTTTAGTGTCTCATTAGCCAGTTGTGCGTCTCGATACCTTTCCCTAAGGGATGCAAGAGGCCACGCATGTGTTCACCCACTGGATACAACAGTCACGGCAAGGAGTATGTGCGTGTGCAAAAGCTTCAGATCAGGACTTGGACCACCTTTATGCTCCTTTAACTGGTTTTGCATGTACGTGTAGTAGAGCATTAAAAAGCAACAGACCCAATAGATTAGGACATGCAAGCCAAAGTCCCATGATAGTAACATGAAATAAGATTCAACTGATACAGACACAGGGAACGCAGACCTCCTTGATCCAGATGAAGAAAAGAGCAACGTGAGTACACCCTTGACTGGCTGACGTGTGAAATGGAATGATCCAGTGTTAAAACGAGCTTCAAGAGTATAGGGAAGGCCTTGGCAGGCGTGAAGTGTATTGGACAGAATGCCAGTGCTGCCACTTAGGGTTGGACATTGTAGCAGGAAATGCCACAAGATGCTGTGAAATCCACACAGGCTGATATGCAAGTAAGACATTCTGCAGTTACCAGAGGCCATATTCAAAAACGTATTTATTGTGACACCTCACTAGCTTAAGTCAAAGCATTCATCTGCTCTGTTTAGCAGATTTTTCATGGTGACCACAGGAATGTAAAAGATTTACTGAAAAGTGACAAGTCAAAATGTGCCATAAAAACGTATGTCCTAGGGCTGGGGAGATAGCCCAGTAGAATAAGTATTTGCCTGGCAAATGCAAGGACCCGAGTTCAATCCCCGGTCCCGCAAAAAAAAAAAAAGAAAAGAAAAAAGGAAAGAAAGAAAAAAAGTATGTCCTTGTAGATGCAAAGACATTATTCTTTCGATTTAGGCATTTAAGAGTCTGGGGAGATAGCTCCGTGGTACAGGTGCCTGCCTGGCAAGTGCGAGGTCATGAGTTTGAACCCTGGTCCCGCAAAAAAAAAAAAAAAAAAAAAAGTAGACATTTATCCTGAAACTCGGTTTCTAGGTCCTTATTCATATAGGAATAAACCAAGTGATGTTGTGAACAGACTTGTCGCTCCCATCTCCCCAACTAAGCAGAAGGTGACATCTGACAATTTCTAATCGATGTTGCATTTGCCAACAGAACACACCTGGAGCAGCACAGAAACTGTACACAGAAACAAAGCAGAAATTCCAAATGAAACATTGCAATTTCAAAACAGAATTACACAGTACAATCATAACTTTGACCTCCTATGTGGCAAAGAAAAACAAACTATAGTCCTGAAGGTAGCATTTTTTTTCTGCCATGATGAAAATATTCAAAGAGAAACCTCAACAAAGTAGAGGTCTTAAGATGGGAAGTTTCTACAACAGTACTGAAGATGGAGTGAATGTGGCTGAGTTATACAGCAGCTGAGATGCCACTTGGAATACAAAGTGTTAGCTGGGAGCTATATACTCAGTCCTAAACATGTGTGGCATAGCTTGATAGTTCACAAAGAAAATAACAACTACGAAATGTTACACAGAAATTTTCTTACAGGATTGGGACTGGAGCTCATAAGAGACCTTTTTTTTCTTTCTTTCTTTCTTTCTTTCTTTCTTTCTTTCTTTCTTTCTTTCTTTCTTTCTTTCATTCTTTCTTTCTTTTTTATAGAACAAGGGATTGAAGTCAGGCCCTACTAAGCTATCTTCACTGGTCCCTCATAAGAGACCATGCTTTAAGCAGGTGAAAACCACAATGTTTTTGGCCCAGGGAACGAGGAGGAAACACTTGTGGAGCACACTGTGTGAACAGGCGCACACAGCAGCACGAAGACCTAGTACAACAACAGGAAAGAAAAATTAAAGCAACTGTGCCCTACAAGAAAGCGCAGTAAACACAATATACAGACCATCGATGTAAGCGGTAGTTGTGCCTGGAACATGCCATTGTCACGCGTGAGGACTGTCTGCCTCAGGTATAACTGAAGAAAAGTATTTTTTGTATCGTGTTACTAGGATTTTCGGTGTAGGTCATATGAGAATTTATTTCGGATGCTGATTTTAGACTTTGTACACCACACAATCATATTCATAAACATTCAAAATATATATATATGTATATATATATATATATATATATATATATATATATAT
>PVJA010003460.1:0-34663 GCA_004027025.1 Myocastor coypus | reverse complement strand
AAATAATTAGTAATTCATCAACAAAAATATTCTAAAGAATGATCTTGCCGGGCATGGTAGTACATGCCTATAATCCCAGCACCTAGGAGGCTAAGGCAAGAGGATCAGTGCGAGTTCGAGACCAGCCTGGGCCACAAAAGTGAGCTCAAGGCCAGCCGGAACTGCACAGTGAGACCCTGTCTTAAAAAAGACAAAAAAAAAAAGAAAAGAATGATCTTATGATCCATGGACATCACAGAAAGTGACCTTAAAGTCTTTTTTATTATGTTAACAGCTTCAGTCCAGCAAGTGCACTCAAACTGGGACCCTCAGGTTCCTGTCCTAGTGAACCAGCAGGGCTCCTGGCACACAACAACTCACATATAAGTTTGCTGGGGGGCCCGGCAGGATGGCTCAGTGGTCTAAAGCGCCTGCTTAGGAAAGCTTGGGCAGCTGCAGGGACCGCGGTTTGATCTCTGGCACCACATGCTGCACCAGCCCCGCCCTCAGGGCAGGCTGAGCCGGCCATAAAAATAAATAAACAAAAGTTCTGAAACAAGAAAAAATAAAATAAAATTAAAAAATGAAAAATTCTTTAAAAAAGAAAAAAGTTTGCTGGAACAGAAGCTTAAACAACTGTGCTAAACTGCAGGCCCCTAAATAGAGGGATTTTTCTTTTTTTTTAATTTCAGTTTCTTTTTTTTCTCTTCTTTTTTTTAATTTTATTTTATTTTACAGAAGGGTCTACAGGGTTTTCAGGGTATCACTGCTAGATCAGACTCATAGCGATCCGCCTGTTTACAGCCTCCCAAGAGCTGGGATTACAGGGGCGCACCACCGTGCTGGACCTCAACTGTCATCGGAGCGTGCCTGGGAGGCAGGGCTCACACAGCGGGCATGGAGATCAAACCCCTGGCCCCTGTGCCTGTTTGCAGGTGCTTTGATCTATTGAGCTATTTCGCCAGCCTCTCCACATATAAATGGGACCTTACACCTGTCTGGTGGTGCATGTCTGAAATCCTAGTGCTCAGAAGGCTGAGGTAGGAGATCAAGAGTTCGAGACCAGCCTGAACTGCCCAGCAAGGCCCTGCTCTGTCTCAGAAAAGCCCATGAATGGGGCGCATGCCCTTCCTCAACACACTTGGGATTCCACGGGCTCATTCCCACCCAGCAGCTCTCTCTCTGTGACTCATGGGGCCACAAGGGGGAGGGGCCCATAGTTCTTCCAATGGAAACTTTGGGAGACTGGAAGACTCCACACCTGGAACACAGGACGGAGGGAACAGATGCGCCAAGGGGGCCATCTGCGGCAAGGAGGCAAGTCATGAGATCTGAGGCTTCCAAACAGAACAGGGCAAGGATCGGTGCTCCCCTTTTCTAGCCCCACTCCCCCACCAACTAATTGGGACTTCATTTTATGAATACTTCATTTCTTTCAAGACAAAGATTGAACTTGAAAGATGCAGGGCTCGCTTCAGCACGCTCAGCCCTAGAAACCCAATCTTCCCACTGGACCTGCCTTTCAAAAAGCATCGATGCCCTTGAACAAATCCAAACCCTCAATGTTTTCACACTGATATCCTTGGCGTGGGTCAGCCAGAGTTTATTCCAGGAAAGTATGACCATACTGCAACGAGGCAAGCATGAACAAAGACTCCAAAGCCTGGAGCGCTTCCCTCTCCTGTTTATAAGAACCATGAATACCCAAAATGGTAGTGCAAACACAGTAGAAAAACAGGCTTCCCTGTCCCTCAACTCTCACCCGGCCTGCAGCTTGCTCGGGCCCCTGCCCCCTCGAAGAGCTGGCTGTGGCTGCATTTATCAAGCTCTGGTACATCTGTTAAGCAAGGAGCAGCAGGCAGGAGACCAGACAGAGGGGCTGAGCCAATAAAGCCAATAAAGCAACATTTCCTGATGCACACTCCTGCCTCAGCTTACAAGGTTTCCTTCTGAGGTCCCACTTCCAGCCCCCAGAGCTGTTCCCCAGCATCTCCCTACCAGGAGCTGCTCCCTGCAGGGCTGGTGGTGCCCACCACTGTAATCCCAGCACTCAGGAGGCTGAGGCAAAAGCATCTCTGAGTTCGAGGCCAGCCTGTGCTGCAAAGTTAAGTTCTAGGCCAGGTGGAACTACATAATGAAGCCCTGTCTCAAAACAAACAAAAAGGAATTGCCTGTTTATCCTTTCAAGGAAGGTTTCTGGAACACAATCTGACAGCTCGTGAATCCTACGAGTCTGAGTGTGATATGCCAGGTACTTCTCTGATGCTATCATTGAATGCACAGCTTTTTTTTTTTTCCCCCATTTGTGTATTTGGTACAAGGTTTCACTAGATCCCATTTGTGGTGATCTTCCTGTTTTCAGACTCCTAGCCCTGGGAACTGGGATTACAGGTGTGTGTCCCCACAGTCAAGATTCTGTTGGCTCAGCATGGGGTGGGGAGAGACAGACAGACATACACGGCCGCAGCTCCAGTGTGACATGCAGGACCTAGGATGGAACCCTGGTCCCTGCGCTTGCCAAAGCAGGTGCTTAGTCCAGAATGTACAACTTCTATTTCTTCTTCTTTTTTTTTTTTTTTTTGCGAGACTGGGGTTTGAACTCATGACCTTGCACTTGCCAGGCGGGTACTTGTGCCATGGAGCTATCTCCCCAGCCCCTCTATTTCATAAAAAATTTCAGGGGCCAGGGATTTAGCTCAGTGGCACAGCGCCTGCTTGGCAAGTGTGAGGTCCTGAATTCGATTCTGTGTCCCCCTCACCTAATTTTTTTTTTCAATAAAATTTATCAACATCACTTAACAGTTCAGCCTTGCCTTTGGGCATGAAAGGGAAGTACTACAGAGAAATCTACTGAAACCACCTGCTTTCTTTCAATATGCAAAATGAGTTTTCACTTCAAAAGAGCATTAACATTCAAGTGTTCAAACAGGTGAGTGTTACAATAATTGACTCATATTGCTTACATAGGACACTGAGGGATGACTCACTGTACCAGCTCCATCGCAAAGGCCGACACTAGGCCTGCTGGGATCTGAGCACAGCAGCAGGGCAGGGCAGCAGCAGCCCCTGCAGGCATCATCTCACAAGGGCTCTGTGCACGCATCGGCCTGGGAAACTTTGATGTAAGAGAGTCTCGGACTGACTCACTTATAACATATAAAGTTCAGTCAAAAATGCCCCCACATAAAGTTACAGTTATTTCTAAAAGTATTAAAACTCCTGGGTTCTCTGGGAAAGTATGCAAAAGAAAACACAAAGCTCTAAATCCAGTTAGGTGGGAGACCGACCATGCTGACTTGAAGCAAAGGGAGTTAAGATCTCTGCTTGCGGTGAGGGGCATGAAAAGCAGCACCTAGCAGCAGGGGCAGCTCCCCAGGCTGCTTGCTACGGGCACCATTGATGATTCCCCTGGGAAGTGTTTCCCTGGACCCCGTGAAGCACCCATACCTCAGGGCTGTGCAGTGCACAGAACAGAGAGATGCTACAGACACACAACTGGAAGAAAATCTGAGCATTTTTAAGCCACACAACATACCACCGGCATCCCTCTCCATAAGGGTGCTGCAGAACTCCAGGGCCTGTGGCAATCGCTGGTCCCCTCTGGAGGCATGTCACTCCTTCTGGGAGGGCAGGATCCTAACCCTCCTAGATAAGAATCACTACTCATAATCAAACAGCCAGAAGAGAACTGCTGTTTAAAAACCCTAAAGAAAGCTAGAGCGGGGCGTGGTGGGGCACACCTGTAATCCCAGCACTTGGGAGGCTGAGGCAGGAGGATCTGTGCAAGTTCGAGACCAGTGCGGGCTACAAAATCGAGCTCAAGGACACCCTGAGCTGTACAGCGAGACCCTGTCTCAAAGACCAAAAAAAAAAAAAAAAAAAAAAAAAGAAAGCTAAAGCCTTGTGCGCTGCTCTGCATTCTGTTACTGTGACAGACTACCTGGGGTGCAGTCAACTGAAGAAGGAGGTCTATATTGGCTCAGGACTTTAGAGGTTTTCTAGCCCAGGTGATTTGGGTCTGATGCAGCACTGCACCTCATGGCAGAAGTGCACAGCATTAAGTTTGCTCACTTCACCATGCCAAAGAGTAGAAAAGGCAGGAGCCAGACCCCAAAGTCCCCTTAAAGGCCCCACTCCCAGTGACCTAATTTCTTCCTCCCCTAGGCCCCCCCACCACTAACAGTTCCATGGTCTGGAGAGCAAGTTTTTAATAGATGGGCCTTGGAGGACCCTCTCAAGCTCCAGAGCCAAGTTACCTAGAGCCATGACAAAATCCACCTAAAGAAATAGGCGTGGTAGCTCCCACCTGTAAGCCCAGCACAGTGGGAGGCTAGGCAGGAAGATCATGAGTTCAAGCCTAGCCTGGGCAACCTACTGACAGTGAGATCCTGTCTCAAAACTTAAAAACAAAAGAAGTGGGCTGGGAATGTAGCTTCACATGCAGTTCCTGGGCTCAAAACTCAACAGTGTTCCACTTCTCCAAAAATCTTGCTTTTCAAGTAAACTGTGACTGAAAAATGGTGTCTGTCTGCTTAGGGGGGGGAAAAAAAAGGCTACAAAACCCAGAAATTCAAAGGATTTACATTGTGGAAAGACAGAGTGTCCTACTGCTAGCTCCACACAGAGTGGAAGAGGAGGCACCTGGCCTCTGGCCACCCTAGACCTCCTCGTTAGAGAGTACCCATGCAGACCCCACCAGAGTAATACCCTAGGGTCCTGACCTTCCTTATGAAGGTCCCCCCTTCTAAGCTGTTGTACCCTCAAAGCCACATAAGACAAATCAGCTATGGTCCTACACCTTGAATGCAAAATCAAGCAATGGCTACTGTGAAGAGCTACCCTAGTAAAAACGCAGAGCTTCAAAGTACAAGTCAGGGGCCGGCAAGATAGCTGAGTGGTCTAAGGTGCCTGCTTAAACATGGTTAGGCAAGGACACAGGGACTGAGGTTCAATCCCCCAGCACCACATGCCGTGCCAGCCCTGCCCCCAGGGTAGGCTGAGCCAGCCAGAAAGAAAGAAAGAAAGAAAGAAAGAAAGAAAGAGCACAAGGCAGCGTCAAGACTGTCCTGCCTGGCTTCTTCTGAGCCATGTACCAGCAAATTCCTTAGGCTGTATTTGGGGCAGATGTCTAAAGTCAAGATCCCAATTCCCATTTGACTGCTCCACAGCACATCATGGTCAAGTAATTACTCTCATGGCAAGTGACAGCTCCTCTCAAAGGGCAGTACAGTAATTACATCACAGTCTTACCTAGGAAATGCACTAAGCCTGGCATTGGTGGTGCATGCCTGTAAGCCCAGCACTTGGGAGGCTGAGGCAGGAGGCTCAGTGTGAGTTTGAGACCAGCCTGGGTTACAAAAGTGAGTTCAAGGCCAGCATGAACTACATAGCAAGACCCTGTCTCAAAAGAAAAAAAAGAAAAACAAAACTCAAAAAAGGAAAGAAAGAAATGTGATTCTAAAATGTGACTTAAATGCACTTAAATGCACCATAGAAAGTTTAAACAAGCTTCCTAAGCTAAATCCGACATTTAACAGAGCTGACAAGTAGTGGTGTCCAGTGAAGTTCAGATATTAAAGACCCACCTATTTTAGATACTAATCATCTTCTTGACACTCTCCAATTTTATAGAGACAGGGTCTCGGCTGCTTGACCTCACTTTGTTGTCCAGGCTGGTCTGGAACTCCCAATAATCCTCCTGCCTCACTCAGCCCTCTGAGAACTGAGATCTTATGTGCTGCCTCACCCTGGAGCTGGATACATAAGGTATAGTACAGTATACCACAACCCCAACTCTCTACAACCACCATCTGTTTAGGAACAGGCAGAGATGCTCAAGGGCAAACATTCTCAGAGGAAAAGTCCACTCCCTTGCAGGGAAAGGACGGGGTGTGTGTGTGTGTGTGTGTGTGTGTGTGTGTGTGTGTGTGTGTGAAGCAGCCCGGCAGAGGCATCGCCCTACCTTGCTAGCTACCTTGCAGCTACACAGCTACACACCTGACAGCTACACAGGAGAGGAAACCCAACACATAGTCTAGGCTTTGCTCTTATGACAAGGGATTAGGACCACTGTCATATCACAGCTCAATGTCACTGTAGAAAGCAAATCTAATGGCTTTCCTGTCTTTTAATCTTTATTTTGCTTGGTGAATTTCAATTTTGAAATACCTAATTAGAATTTATCGATCATTTCTTTGCTACTTCAGTCCTAATTCCAGGCTGTGTTTGGAATCAAAGAGGAAATGAGCCAGGTGTGGTGGCACAACCCTGTAATCCCAGCACTTGGGAGGCTGAGGCAGGAGGATCAGTGCGAGTTCCAGACCAGCCTGGGCTATGAAATGAACTCAAGACCAGCCTGAACTGCATAGCGAGACCCTGTCTCAAAAAGGCAAAAAAAAAAAAAAAAAAAAAAAAAAAAAAAAAAAAAAAAAAAAAAAAAAAAAAAAAAGGAAGAAAGAAAAAAAAAAAAGAGGAAATGAACAAGCAAAACCCCTTGTTTTACTGTCCACCGAACGCACATCATCTGCAAACAAGTCCTGTCTCAGGCAATGCAGCACAACCCCAGAGCCAGGCCCATCCATTCGTGCTTTCTCCAAATACTTCTAGCACAATCCCTGAAATACAGAAACCAGAAGATGAAAGCAGCAACGCTAATGCACAAGGCCTGCTGGGATTGCCCCGGAGCACCCTCTGCCTCCCAGGCGGGATTCAAAACTGCTTTCCAATGATTAACCGCCTCTGCCTCTGGACCACTGCTTTCCAAAGCCTGTAGAGCAGAGCCCCTCCCTGGCTATGGGGTGAGGAGTGGGGGGTAGAAGGCCCTCAGAGGTAGGGAGGGGAGCTGTCAGGCACACAGCCCTGCCATCCTGAGGGACTTCAGGAAATGACTTCTGTCTGTGGAAAAAAAAAGTTTTCTGCTCAGTATGGCCCAGATTACTTAATAAAGTCATTAAACATTTAGCTCTGATAATGGCCAGGACAGCAGATGTCATTTCAGTGGATTCACTTAGGCTTGTGGATGTTTGAAAGCAGGATTAAAATGAGAACATGCCCTGGGCTTCTCGGACCAGGCCTAGCTTTGTGCTCCAGAGCCCTGGGACCTGCCTCACTCCACAATAAGAGAAGAGGGCCAAACCCATCACAGACTGCAGCACCTCTGGGACAACTCCACCTGGCCTGGGTCTGAGGATTCCTAGGAGGCAGCCCGAAGCAGGCCGTGGGAATTACAGGAACCTGTTCTGGAGGCTGACAGAAGAGGAGGGGCTCTCAGCTTAGTCTTAGCTGCAAGACAGAAAGAGCCAGTTTTACTGAGTCTCCATTTGTTACCTAGGAAACTGAGGGACCCACCTCTGTGGGGTTGCTACCGCTACCGCCTGCACTCCAATCCACTAACGGCAGAGCCTCCAGAAGAGGTCTCCAGACTGCTTGCGCTCAAGCTCACGCACAGAACTAGCAAGGACCAAAGAACGTGATAGGAAGTGGACGGAACATCAGATTTGGTCACTCCCCGGCATCAGAAACCAGCTCCAAAAGGCTAATCAGAACGCAGGTTGGTCTCTTCACAGGACCAGGAGCTTGAGCCCAGCCAAGGCAAGTTAGTGATTCAGCAAAAGCCTAAAAACAAGGCCTGAAGCCAAGTCATCACACCGTCCAATCCAGGCAGGGCAGGGCAAGTGCTCTGCAGTGGAAGAGGGACTGGAAGCAAAGCTGAGGTGAAGCACTTCTGAAACCTGGCGGAGGCCAGCCTGGCATCCAGCTGACGTCCCATGGAGTCCTCGAGGGGGCTTCACCCAGTCTTCCCTGGAGGGCATGCAGCACAGAAGCCACGATACCCTCCAAGACACCATTCTGGGTTCCAGACCTGCAGGTGGCCTTGCTCACCACCGAAGGATGCCACAGCACCGATCCCCTCAAGCACAGGCGCTCAAGTAACGCTGCTCACAAAGGAATACACAGTGACTATTTCAGGACAGATTTGGGTTGCTTAATCTTTTTTTTTTTAGTGCTGGAAATTGAACGGAGGGCCATCTGCAATGTAGGCAAGTGCCCTGCTGCTGAGCTACCTCCCTACCTTGCTGCAAATTTTAAAAAGACAAACCCATGTCCTACAATATCTTCTTAAAAACAAAATTCTCCAGGAAAACAGGAGTACGAAGGGGGCAAATACTTGCAATAGGTACCTAACAATTATAATAAATGGTAGTACACAAATGTTCCTTTAAAAAAAAGAATCCATTAACCTAATTTATAAATCATGTTAGAGTTGTCTTAAGTAGCTTTCAGGGCTGCCAGCTACTGCCGAGTATCTAGTGGTGCCATTAATGCTGATTGTAGCATACAGCCCACTGGCCCACACTCACCCAGGCCTGGCCCGGCAGGAAGCAGGTCAGCACTGTCCTCCAAAGGGAACAGAATGGAATGGGGTAGGAAAACCCTAAACACGATAAAATGTTTCAGAAGACTTCTATGGTCATGAGTTATAGAACCCTACCAGCTTGAAGAAAGCACCTACTGCTCGAAAACAGCTCAACAGTGTGCTTGTGATGTTGCAACCTAATAAAATATTTACCCCGTCTTTGCTAGCCCAACAACAGCAGACACCGGTCCATTGGACAGCACGGCTTTGGTTCTTGTTGATGGCTTGATTCCGTGCAATGTTCAAGCCTAAGCGCTGGAGTTCTAAGCTCTAAGCTCAAAGTCACATCACACTCAGGGTACATTTGATCAGAGGGCTTTGGCACCAAGACAGACAACCTTGACTGTCAGCTTGACAAGATGAACAGAGCCCAGAAGGTGCCAGAGCCAAGAGGGCAACAACCAGATCAGAAGCCTGAAGGATGGGTGAGGAGGTGGGGCAAGCTGGTGCGAGTGGGTCCTGGGGCCGTGGACTTGGGGAACCATATCTGGACCCTGGTCCCTGGCCTCTTCTTCCTCCCTGGCTTTTTCCTCTACTCTCTGCTTCCCGGATGCCAGGAGCATGCTGCCGCCTCAAAGCCAGCTGACCGCGGGCTGAAACCTTGGGACAAAAATATCTCTGAGGTGTAGGTGGCAGGTGTTTTGCCCCAAGGATGGGAAAGCTGAGTACAAAGTGACTTCTTCAGTCCACAGGCTGAGTAAGCCTTAAGCAATACGATCCTCTGCATGAGGTGGGGGTGGGGGTAGGGATGCGGGTAGAATTCTTTTCTCACATACTTAGCTTGACTCCTGAGAGGAAACTAGGAAAATTTCAAGATGCACAGACACTGCGCCCAAAACCCACTGCCGCGTTTGCATTTTTCCCCCTTCCTGTGTGCTTCAGGAGTGCAAGCCCACACTAACAGGTACAGAGCATTCTGGGAAATGCCCGCCCCCTGCTGCAGGCCTTGAGCTTTGAATGGAGGCAGAAGAAGAAATATTTCCACAGGAAGAGCCTGGGACTCCCTGCTCCCTGCTACCACTGCACCAGACACCCTCGCCTGGAAAGTCTGTCCCCATATACACCTCACTCTCAGAACTGTTGCTTTAAAAAATTATTACCTCCACACGATGGCCATGGCCTAGATGACAACAGCCATAAAATTGCTGTTGTTTTTCTGTGGACCAGTCTCTGATTTATGGAAAATGATTCGCTCTAAATTCACAGCACTTAAAAATTATCTTTAGAAACTGGGAAATGTATTTGGTTTTCTTCATCACAGAGACTATACAAACAGCTTCCCCTTCACCCCACAATTCTGCCAAATGACAGACTAGAATATTCTGAATATACTTTTCTGGTTTCTTTAATAATTCCTCTCCTTTTTAGTTGTTGCTGTTGTTACATGAAACTGACCTTTAAAAAATTTTTTTAAAAAGAACTTGCAGATTCCTTTGTCTCAAATTTGCCCATCACCGCCCTCCCTTACCTTCCTCCTACCTTTGACATAAACTCCATAAACTCCACAGGGAACTCTAGACAGCCTGGGAATGAGTGGCTGGAAGAAGACACACACTCTTGAGACGTAGGCCAGGCACAGGGACGCACACGTTATCTCGGCTCTCCTTGAAGCTGAGGCCCGAGGATCTCAGGTGACTCCAGACAGGGGAATAGTGAGTGAGATGCACTCAAAATTAAAAAAATAAAAAAGGCTGGAGATAGAGCTTAACCCCCAGTACTCAAAAAGAAAGAAAAAAAAAAAAAAAAAAAAAAAAAAAAAAAAAAAAAAAAAAAAAAAAAAAAAAAAAAAAAAAAAAAAAAAAAAAAAAAAAAAAGGTAGGAAGGAGAAGGAAAGAAGAGAGATGAAGAAAAGGAAGAGGGAAGAAGGTAGCTTTCTAACACGTACCTCCTGGCCAGGAAAAACTAATTCAACAACAAGCTCAATAATGGGAATCACTGCTAAAATAGAAAAATATTATGTGTAGCCAAGCACAAGACTGAAATCCCAGCACTTTGGAGGCTGTGGCAGGAGGATGTCTTTGAATTGAAGGCCCACCTGAGCTCAGCAGTGAGCCCAAAGCCAGCTTGAGGTACATAGGAAGCCCCTGTCTCAAATACGTAGATTGATTATTTGCTAAACCAGGCGTGATGGCTCATGCCTGTAATCCCAGTACCCAGTAGGTTGAGATAGAAGGATCACTGTGAATTCAAGGCTAAACTGAGGTATATAGTAAGATTCAAATAAAAAACTATTTCCAGCCAGGTTACACTGACATGTATGCCTGTAATCCCAGCTCCAGCTGGCTGAGAAAGAAGATGGTTCAAGCCCAATGTGGGCAACTTAGTGACTTAACAAGCACACAAAAACTATTCCCAGGAGGCTGGGGAGATAGCTCTGAGGCACAAGTGCCTGCCTGGCAAGTGCAAGGAAGACATGAGTCTGAACCCCAGTCCCGCGCAAAAACAAAACAAAACAAAAAAACCTATTCCCAGTTACCGCCTCAAAAGTGAGACAAAAATAAATGAAGCCAGTGCTCTGCTGTCTAGATCTCCAGCCACCAGAATTATGAGCTGCATATGCCTATTTTATGCCATTCCCTGCCCCAAGTATTTTCTTGTAGCAACAGGAAAAGCATGCATGTAATTCTTAAGAGTCCTTGAAACATGCAGCTCTGACCACGCATCCACAACACATCCTGCATTTTGTTCTTTTTGCCAACCGACCTACACTCATCTCTTATTGTCATCATCTTTGCTAACCCCCAATGTACAACACCTCCATTACAAAATACTTGTCAATCCTTCTAACGGGTGTCTGTAATCAACACCAGCTGAGTACTGAACACTGACAGGAAGCATCCAAAGAGGTAGCAAAAGCCCCATCTAGTTGAAAACGTCAAGTGATGAGCGGGGCAGAAGGGACGTTCCAAAGGTGATTGGATTATGGGCTTTGTGGTGGCCTTGGTGGTGGCGTGCTGGGGGTGTGGCCTGGAAGGGTTTCTCTCCAACAAAGCTCCTTCCTTCCAGTCTCAGATTCCAGGTTGCCCCGCAGAGCTGCTAGCCTCTGCTGCAGCATCACCCCTCAACCATGCAGCTTCTCCCTGCAACTAGGCAACCATGCATAGGTTGAAATTTGTAAAACAGCAGTCAAAATAGACCCCGCTCCCTTTTACTTGTCAGGTGTCTCGGTATTGTGTCTAAGCAAGAAGGAAAGCGAGCCAGATACTAAACAGGGATTGCTGTGAGCGGTACTGGTAAGACCAGATGCCCAGGAAAGGGGTTTGAAAATGGATTTTGACAGCCAATAAATACTTAAGCCAGGAAAGAGAGAGAAGTGATTTTTTTTTAAATCAGGATGCAGATGCACTGTGGAGTAGATGCCAGGGTGCCTCGGTAAGGCCACGAGTGACTGCGTGTCTACAGTACCAGTGCCGTAGCTCTTGTACCCTAGGGTGGTCAGCTCAGGATCAGACTGAGAAGCTGCTGGGGCTGTCCCAGTTCTGTCCCCTGAACCTGGGAGGTGGTGAACTTGTGGGCACTTCACAAGATTCTCCCAGCTAGGAGCACAGGTGCACATGGTCTTAAGCGAGCACCCTGAGGGGCCCCAGAGGAGAACCTGGCTGCACAGGGCAGGACTGAAGCAAGCTGGGACAGGATGCAGGGGCAGCTGCTGCCTGAGGAAGGGCAAGGGAAGGGCAGCCTGTGGCAGGAAGCATGGACCAGAAGCCCCTGGCACATTCTGCTGTAGCCCAAGGAGATGAAGGGCAGCCAGATGGCCAGGGCTCTGGGCCAGGCTCCTCTTCCTGTAGCCTTGTGACCTTAGCTAAGTGCTGCTTCAGCCAGACTGTGCCTCAGTCTCATGGTCTGTAAAGTGGGGATAAAAGTACTCTTGAGACTGTTAAAAAGTTGTGACTTGACACAACGCTGGGAGCCTGAGGCAGGAGCATCACAGGTTCAGGCCAGATCTTGTTTTAAAATTAAAAGGAAAAAAGGGGCCAAGGAAGTACTGTAGCTCAGTGTGACACCTCTGAGTCCCAGTGACTAAAAGGATTACATGAATTAATATTTGTAAAGGTCCACAAACAAAGCATGGAAAACACACTAAGTACTGTGCAACTGTTTCTTAAAGAAACAACTGTGTGCTATGTATGGTGGTGCACATCTGTAATCCCAGCACTTGGGAGGCTGAGGCAGGAAGATCACAAGTTCAAGGCCAGCCTGGACTACAAAGTGAGCTCAGGCCAGCCTGAACTGGAGACCCTGTCTCAAAAAGAAATAACAGATTCAATGCACTGGGTGGGGAATGGATGTGGTCAGAGCATACGCTTTTCCCCTATGAACCCAGAGTCTTATTATCCAGCACCAGAAACAAAACGAAAGATGAAATGAACACAAAGGAAACTAAAGATAAAATAAGCATCTGGGGGATTTGCCTAGAAATCTCACCCTGTTAAAGAGAGCTGTGGGAAGACGATGTTAGCCACTCAAGTCACTGACAAAGCTTTAGGGGGGTGGTGCTGTCAACTGCGAGCCACGCTGGCCAGAGTCCTGAGGCCCACAGCACACCCGGATTCCGACAGGTGGAGCAGGCAATACCTGTGGGTGGCAGCTCCGGATGGCATGTTGTGGGGAATTATTTGTCTGTCCTAGCAAACTAAACAGATGTGAGCACCAAGAGAAACTTAAAGACACTGAGCTTGGGTTGGCCAAGGCAACGCCACCCACTGGAGTGATGCCAGGCACCACCCGAGGCCTCCCTCGTGCCAGTTTCACGGGGATTTGTGTCCCTTGTACAAGTATCCCGCACCCACCTTCTACCCAGTCCGGAGTGGCACAAATCCAACCAGTTACCCAGTGAGCAACACAGCTGGGGAGCAACACACATCCTCTCCGCTGTGTCCAGGAGCCTGGACATTTCTCCCAGAGGGGAAACCAGAGGAAGGGACAGGCACGGAGCCACTTCCTGCAGAACAGAAGCTGCCCCAGTGTCCAGCAACAAACAAGGAAAGGCCTCCTTAGCCAGAGTGTTTTTTCAATTACATGGAAACATAAGGAAGAGGTCATCTATAAATAAGAGCAAAACGTGAGTGTTTCAGTGAACTGTAACTCAGCGAAAGTTCACATCCGGAGGGGAAGATTGCCAGGATGGGCGGGGCCCACTACCCTAACTGTAGATGGCTGTACAGTGACTGAGCAATCACTTAGGCAATCGGTAGGTACGTCAGTGCAGGCCCCCTATACAGGGGAACACAATCTTTAGTGTTCTATCCAGTGTTGCAAAGAGTCACCAGAATTGGATTGTATTCGATTTTTTTTTTTTTTTTTTTTTTTTTTTTTACAGGACCGGGGTTCAAACTCACGACCTTGCAATTGCCAGGCAGGCACTTGTGCCATGGGGCTATCTCCCCAGCCCCTAGACTTTTTTCTTTTGGCACCAGGCTTGCACTTGCCAGGCAGGCACTTACGACTCCTGAGCTTTCTCCCTGGCATCTCTCCACATTCTTAACGAAAACAATTCCTTAACAAGTAAATTAGCCAGGTGTGGTACTAATACATTAATGAGGTGTGGTGGCACAACCATCTAATCCCAGCATTGGGAAGCTGAGGCAGTAGGCTCCCCTGGGAGTTCAAGGCCAGCCTGAACTGCATAACAAGACCTCTTCTTTCCCCTCCCCCTCCCCTTCTTCTCCCTTTGAGACAGGTCTCCCTATGCAATTCAGGCTGGACTTGAGCTCACCTTTGTAGCCTATGATGGCCTCAAACTTGAACGGATCCTCCTGCCCCAGCCTCCCAAGGGCTAAAATTACAGGCATGTGTTACCACACCTGGACCTCTCTTGTCTTTTTGAGGCAGGGTTTCACTATGCAGTTTGGCCTGGCCTTGAGCTCATTTTATAGCCCAGGCTTATCTCAAACTTGAAACAATCATCCTGCCTCAGCTTCCTGAGTACTAAGATTACAAGCATGGCCGGGCGTGGTGGCTCACACCTGTAATCCCAGCACTCGGGAGGCTGAGGCAGGAGGATCAGTGCGAGTTCGAGACCAGCCTGGGCTACAAAAGTGAGCTCAAGGCCAGCCTGAACTGCATAGCGAGACCCTGTCTCAAAAAGACAAAAAAAAAAAAAAAAAAAAAAAAAAAAAAAAGCATGCGCCATCATGCCTAGCAAAGCCCTGTCTCAAAAAGGGGGCAGGTGGTTGAATTATAATTTTATTAAAATATAACACTGCATAACCAAGATAATGGTTATAAATAAGACTGCCTACAAACTGTGTTAACGAAAATGGTGCTTTTAACTGCCTTAATAGTTAAAATTCAGGGCCAGAGAGATAGCTCAGTGGACCAAGCGCATGCTTTGGTAATTGAATCGCCCAGGGTTCTATTCCTGGTAACACATAAAGTCCAGCCCCATCCCCAGGGGGCCAGCAACTGAGTTTGGGTGTGGTAGTGCACCCCTACAATACCACCACTGGGGGAGGCTGAAAGCAGGACAATCACGAGTTTCAGCTGCCTAAAGAGACCTTGTACCAAAAGCAGAAATAAAAAGTTTAAAAATTCAAGTTTGTTGAGTACATTTATCAAGCACCAAATTTTGAAAGCAAGGCTATCGTGTGTTGTGTCAAAATTCAGTTCTACAAATTCTAACTGTAAATTGAGGAACCAGGACACCTTCCCCGCCCCCATTGTAACAGCTGCGATTCCGTGGCAGGTAGAGAAGCCAGTCATGATCGGTAGGATGCGGCGCATAGGTCACACCGGCTCCCTCCAGGGGTACCAGTCTTCCTCTGGTAGTGTCACCTGTCCTGCCATGCCGGACCAGGGGTCCACCCCTCTGCTCCGCGGGCACTCCAGGCTCCCAGGGCAGCGCCCAACTTTAAACAGCTGCAGAAGCAGCGGCCCTGGGAGGGCCCCGTGCATTGTCTTTCTCCAAGACTGTACAGGCTGCTGTATTTATTTTCAGGTTTGTTTTCTTTAAATGTTTCCCTGAATGACTGAAACTTGGAATGGAGCTTGCGCCAGTGAGGAAGCTCGAAGCAAGAACCGCACCCCAAAGCCGCCCCCCCCCCCCGCGCCACTCCAGAGGGCTGACCTGCCCGGGAACAAAAGCGTAAGGAGCAGGCCTCGCCTCTGCCCAGCAGGAGACCGCGGGGGGTTGGGGGAAGACCGCAGGCGACTTCCGCTGCGGAGCCACACCCTCTGTCCCTACAGGAAGGCCAAACACAGGTCCTCTGGAGCAGCCCCACGCACCGGGCGCCTAGGAAGACGTCTTCATTTTCAGGCAGGAAGCTAGAGAACGAAACGCGACTCTGCAACAATAGCTACTGCAGGCGGGGCGCCGTGCTGCTGAATTAACTTGGACAGCTTCACCTCTGCTGCTTCTAACTTGTAGTAAATATTTCAAAATTAAAAAGGGATATTCAGGAACATAGAAAGTGCTTTCTTTTTAAATTTTTTTAAAGAATTTTTAATTTTATTTTATTTTATTTTCTTGTTTCAGAACTTTTATTTATTTATTTTTATGGCCGGCTCAGCCCTGTGGGCAGGGCTGTCGCAGCATGTGGTGCCGGTGATCGTTCCCTGCAGCTGCGCACGTTCCCTGCAGCCACCTAAACTTTCCTAAGCAGGTGCTTTAGACCACTGAGCCATCCTGCCAGGCCTAGAAAGTGTTTTTTATTTTCTTATTTTTTGTCTTTTTGAGACAGGGTCTCGCTATGCAGTTCAGGCTGGCCTTGACCTCACTTCCGTAGCCCAGGCTGGTCTCGAACTCGCACCAATCCTCCTGCCTCAGCCTCCCAAATGCTGGGATTACAGGTGTGCGCCACTACACCTGGCTAGAAAGTGTTTTTTAAAGATAGAATTTTTTAAAATTTTATTTTCCTTTTTGAGACACCGTCTCGCTATGCAGCTCAGGCTGACCCAGACGGGTCTCAAACTCACAACAATCCTCCAGCCACCATATCCAGGACAAAATTTATTTTAAGGTCTCTTTAGGCTCTAAAAAATTATGTTTATACACAAAATCTCAGGCTAGCCAATTTATTAATCAAAGATTGCTAGACCGAGGCAAGCGACTGCTTACTGGTGCCCTGGAATAAGGCTCAATCTGTTGACCACCAATTTTCTTCCAGCAAACACAAATCTTAAACAAGCAAAACTGGTCCAAATGTCTAGATAATAAGAAATGATCTTCCATGTATAAGGATTTATTGGAATATCAGTGACTGGTGGAAAATACCAATTCCAAGTTAAGTGTAAGATGTTTGATACTCAGAAAGACAGTGATGGTAAGCTCAGGTACCTATGTTATATAGTAATAGTATCATGAAGCTTCTCTTCTGGAGGGTTAAGAATGTAAGTTTAGGGCCAGCGAAATGGTTCAGTGGTCTAAAGCACCTGGGGAGGAAACTTAAGGCAAGTGCTGCAACTGCTCCTCCATCCCTGGCACCACATGCTGTGCACCCCCACCCCAGGGCGGGCTGAGCCAGCCATAACACAAACAAATAAATGAGGTTTAAGAGAAATAAATAAAAAAATCTTTTTTAAAAAAATGTAAGTTTACAGACCAAAAATTAGAGAAAAAGAAGGGCTACAAGTATTGCCAATGTTTTGGCCCTAGCCCTTCAAGGTCAGTGAGGACTTAGGACATAAAAGAACCTGTGCTATAATATCCTATAATTCAGTGGTTTCCCAAATTTTCTGTTCAAGGAGATTATGGGACCACAGAGGAAAGGGACTGAAGATATATAGTGTGCCAAAGGAGAGTCACTTTGAAAGAAAACATTCTCTCAGGCTTTCACAGACAGCAAACTGGTCAAACACTGGCCAAGACTCATCCAGATGGCTTACACTGACAACAATTCTACAGAGCACTGTGCATGGTTTCAAAGTAAACCCTGAGAGGATTTGACTGACCTTGGGAGTTACACAGGTTTTGTTATACAGGTCTTGTTTATTTTTTTTATGGCCGGCTCAGCCTGCCATGGGGGTGGGGCTGGCACAGCATGTGGTGCCTGGGATCGAACTGTGGTCCCTGCCACTGCCTAAGCTTTCCTAAGCAGGCGTTTTTAGACCACTGAGCCATCCTGCCAGCTCCTATACAGGTCTTGTTTAAACTTGCCCTAAACCACCCAGCAGAAAAGTTTAACCACAAGGCATAAAAGGGAAAGTCAGATTAGAATGCTGAGCTGTAAAAAAAGGCTTAAATCAACAGCTTCTGACATTGACAGTTCTGCCAATAATCCATTGGGATTATGGAATCCTGGACTATGTATACAACCTCTTTCTCTTAACTCAGTGAGAAATTTTTTTGTACCAACAATGATTAGAAAAATTATCATGCCTACAAAACAATTCTAAAATATAATTTTTCTAAAGAATTTTTTTTGTTTGTTTGTTTCAGAACTTTTGTTTGTTTATTTATTTTTATGGCCAGCTCAGCCTGCCCTGAGGGCAGAGCTGGCACAGCATGTGGTGCCAGGGATCAAACCGCAGTCCCTGCAGCAGCCCAAGCTTTCCTAAGCAGGCGCTTTAGACCACTGAGCCATTCTGCCGGGCCCCTAAAATGTAGATAATTTAACAAAGAAAAATAAAAAGGAGATAATGGGAGAACAAAAAGAAAGAAAAGATCTTCCAGGTCAAAGAGGATACCTGCTGTTGATATAATGTACAGAAAGCTGTTCAACAAAAACAAAAATAGAGGTGGCCCTGGGGCTGGGGAGAGAGAGCTCAGTGGTCTAAGTGCCTGCCCAGCAAAAGCAAGAGCCAAGGTTTGATCCCCAGTACTGCATGTCATGCTGGGCCCCAGAACCCCAGGGCGGCCCTGCCTGTTACCAAACTGGGCATGGTGGCACATGCTAGTAATCGCAGTGCTGGAGAGGCTGAGATAGGAAGATCACTAGGAATCCATGCTGCAGAGCAACACGCTGTACCAAATAAATAAGTAAATAAACGACTTCTAAATGTAAGTGTAGCTGGGGCCCGGCGGGATGGCTCAGTGGTCTAAAGCATCTGCTTGGGAAAGTTCAGGCGGCTTCAGGGACTGCGGTTCGATCCCCGGCACCACATGCTGCACCAACCCTGGCTGCAGGGCGACCTGAGCCGGCCATAAAAATGAGTGAATAAACAAAGGTTCTGAAACAAGAAAAATAAATAAATAAATAAATAAATAATTCTTTAAAAAAATAATAAAAAAGATAAATTTAAGTGCAGCATTGAGGGTCAGCGACACATTGGCAATTGACAACAAGAAAGAGGCCGCATGCCCCCGGTCCCTGTGGTCCCATTAATCACAGGCAGCAGGACAATCCTACAAAGTCCATTCCTTCCATCCACAGTGCCTTTGTGGAAGAATTTTTTTAATTCTGAAGTTCCTAAATCAATATACAATGCAGGGTGCTGGCCGGGCGTGGTGGCTCACGCCTGTAATCCCAGCACTTGGGAGGCTGAGGCAGGAGGATTGGTGCGAGTTCGAGACCAGCCTGGGCTACAAAAGTGAGCGCAGGACCAGCCTCAACTGCATAGTGAGACCCTGTCTCAAAAAGACAAAAAAAAAAAAACAATGCAGGGTGCTCTGATGAAAGAAAGCTTGTGAGCTGCCCACTCAAGCGCGTCCTCCCACAAACAGGAACAGAAATGCAGTGCCTCCTTCCATGCAGATCTCCCAGCAAGGGAAGGCCCAGGAGATGGTTGGGCTGCATTTCCTTTGGTTGTGAGACAGGATCTCACCAGGTCACCCAGGCTTGATTTGAACTCCCAGTGGAGCCCAGGCTGGCCTTGAACTCAGTGATTCTCCTTCCTCAGCCTCCTCCCGAGTGCTGGGATGACCAGCCTTGGTAGATGTCTTGTGTATTACCACACCGTTTTCGTGATACTACGGATTGACCTCACACGGAAGGATGTCACACTGAGCTATGTCCCCATTTGTTTTCCCGAATCCCATCTCTCAATAGATGTAAAACATGCTTGAGTTCACCCTTGTTTTCACTCTTTTCTGGGAGCTGGGGACAGAGCCCTGGGCCTCGCCCAGCCTAGGCTTCCACCCTGCCCAACATGGAGCTTGCCTGGCCCTGAGGTGCCCAAGCACCTGCTAACCGAGGCCTCCATCACACCCTGACCCGGGGACAGACAGAGCCTCAAGCTTCCTGGCCACCCAGCCAGGGTTGGCTTCTCCCTACCCACTGCACCCCGGGCCTCTGAAAGCCTCCCACCCTGGCAGGCTGGGCTGGAAAGTACCTCCCAGGCCAGGTCACCAATGTCCCTGTGCGTCCACTTCTGCATTTATCACGCAGGGGCTGAGGGCTGAACCCAGCAAGCTCCTCCCACACCAGAGGAGTGGCTCGACCCTGGGCTACAGCCCAGACCACGTGGCTTTTGGCGGAGATCATGGTCATGTTGACTTGGAGCCTCTCCTTTTCAATCTTCCTATATATTTTCTTTTGAGACTTACTATCTAGTTGAAGCTGGCCTCAACCTCTCAGTGACCCTCCCAGGAGCTGGGATTGGAGGTATTTGCCACCATGCCTGGCTCATGTCCACATTTATAGCATTTCAAATCAACCCTATCTGGCAGGAATGGAATTTTTGTCTATTTCCATCATGTGACTTACAACTTCCTTCAGGAAAATACTCCTAGCAAAACACTTTTGATTCACATTAATGAACTTAAGCTCCATTTATTACCCCAGCAAACTAATTCCCCTCATCCTATAGCTGTCCTGGGGAGCTGAGAGGTGACATCTTCATCCTGGCCTTCTCTTTCTGTGTGCGTCACCATAATTATGTTTTTCGTTTTCTATGACATGTTTCCAAGCCTAGCGGTCACCTTCCTCCTGGGGGGCAGGTGCGTCCACACACCTTATTGTCCTTTTCTGCCCCCTCCCCCTTCTGCAGCCCTTCCAAGCTCAAGGGCTGGTCCCTCTGATCACAGTCTTCTTCTCCCTAAACTGTCGCTCAGTTAAATCTGTGAATTAGTCGGCTGCAGGCCTCTCTCACCTGGGCTAAGTTTGAAATAAAAGTTGAAAATTGTGTTTATAACCTGATGGTTGGAGAAAAGATTTCTTTTGAATGGCAAGGGAGGGGGAAGGGCAGAAGAGTCTAAAGGAAAGGGCTCGTGGGCACCCAAGAACCACACACAAGCCATATAAAGGCAACCACTGCATTGGTATGGTAGCCTTGGATTCAGTCCCCTGGGTTTCAACCTGAAAAACAAAACAAAACCCACAACGATGGAAACATGCCATGGTATCCACAATAGTCAGGAAGTAGAAACGGCCACTCACGTGTCTACCAACTGCTGTGTGTGGGGTCATGACAGTGTTACACCGGTGGACACTGTCAGTGGAGTATTACTCGGCAATGAAAAATATGGCATGGGGGAGCTCAGCACAGCAATTGCCAAAGAAAGAAGACATAGAGAAAGGAAGTGGTGGGCACCCATGAACCTTGTAAACACCACTCTAAAAGACAGGAGACACAGTCACAGAGGGCAGGGTGCCACCTGTGGAAAACATCCAGAAGAGGCGCTCGGTACAGTAGTGGTTACTGGGCTGCAGCAGGCAGAACTGCAAAGGGCCTATTAGCATGCAGGGGGCTTTCTGGGGCTAGAATGTTCTAACCCTAATGCTCTTACCCTGAGTGTCATGCTGGTTTCACAGCACTGCGACTAGACTGCAAAGCTTGGAGTTATACATTTGTTTTCCTTTGCTTTCTCTTTATTTGGTACAGTGTCACACTACACAGCTCAGACTCATAGTGATCCTCCTGTCTCTGCCTCCCAACACTGAAATTACAGGCATGGGCCACCATGAGTGGTCTCTGTGACAGGCATGGTGAGCCCCCACTCACATGAAGAACCTGTGTCTTTGCGCTTGCCAGGCAGGCACTTAGACCACCAAGCTATCTCCCCAGCTCCTGGTTTCTTTTGGTTTGCGGTTTGGTCAGTCCTGCCTCAGCCTCCTAAGAAGCTCAAACTAAAACATGTGTCACCACACCCAACTGAACTTTACACTTGTCTCAAGGCCAGATTGTACATACAGTGTGTGAGCTGTTATCTGCGTAAGGCTATAACGTTTTAAAACCCAGGTGGGAAGAGGAAAGGTCTCAGGAACCCTATGACCCAGAGACACACTCAAGGTAAGGCATTGCACTGTGTAACATTGCCTAGAAACCACAGCAGCACTGCAGTGCTGTGTCACACCCAGGGGCACTCTGACAGACCCCACTTGGGGCTGTTCATGTCTGCAAAGATCAAACACCGTGAATTATGACACAGCCCCAGGTGTCTGCTCTCAGGTGTCTGTGCAGGTTCTTCTGACAGTAATATGCTTGCTCACTCACTGCCTTGGGAGAGAAGCCCAACGAATTGCAAGTAGCATGCAGAAACAGTCCACTGAATAATAAAAATTTCAAGCCAGGTGTGAGGCGCACATCTGTGATTGCCACACTCAGGGAGATTGCGGCTGGAGGACTGCAAGTTCTAGCCCCGGGCGGCCAGATCATCTCAAGAAATAAATATAAGAGCTAGCCTGGTAGGCAGACTAAAGCACCTGTGCTGGCTGAGCGCAGTGGCCGGGGTCCAACTGATATTTAGGTTGTATAAAGGAACAACTTTGCTGAGACTTTAGTTATAATCTCAGAATACAGCTGTTTGATCTTCTGGTGATCAGACTGAAGAAAAAAAATAAATCCAAGTCCTCCTGAAGTTCTTATCTGAAGCTGAAATAAAGCAGCTGGTCAGCTCACAGTGCAGCAGCCGCAGGCTTTGGGGGATTTCTCCCTTCATCATGACCATAAAAAGCAACAACAGGCGCCCTTCCCAGCACTCAGCTTCCCAGGAGGCGCTGGCTCGCTGCTGGCTCGCTCGCTCCCTGGGGCCTGTGGCTCAGCTGGGTGCCCAAGGCCTGGTGCTGCTGGAGGGGCTGATCAGCTCTATGTAAAATTAGGTGGGTAGGAAAGCGGTCATAAACAGTTATTACTACTGCAGGTTGAAGACAAAACCAAAATCTCAAGCAACTCTGGAGGTTACTTGACCAATGAGATTCATCCACAGCCTACCTGACGCAAAGAAAAACAGGGTGTGCGTGCGTGCGTGACTAAGGGCTGGACCCAGAGCTTTCCCACTGAGCTACATCTCCAGCCCTTATTTTTAATTTTGTGACAATTCTCCCTAAATTACCCTGAAAGGACTATTCAGATCTGTGATTCTCCCACCTCAGCTTCACAAATGTTTCCCCCAGAACTTGTAGCTATTCTTAACAGTTCAATTTTTAAAAATATTTATGTTTATTTGCCATTTTTGAAACAGATCTTACTATGCAGTTCACAGGCTGGCCTTGAGCTCACTTTGTAGCCCAGGCTGGTCTCAAACTCACACCAATCCTCCTGCCTCAGCCTCCCCAGCGCTAGGATTACAGGCAGCACGTATCACCACACCCTGCCTATCCCCAGCATTTAGGAGGCTGAAGCAGGAAGATCCTGAGCCTGAGACCAGCCTGGGCTACACAGTGAAATCATCTAAGTAATAACAATGGTGGTGGTAGCAATGAAGTTCTGAAAAGCTACTGTGACTGAAACTCTCTTCATACTAACTCAGGTCTTTCTGGACAGCTGGCTCAGGCACTGTCCTGTGTGCTGATGGGCTTCCCACTAGGTTGCTATACTGTTTCTGTGCTCCAAAGAATCACCCTAAGATCCATTTCCCTGGGACCACTTTGGGTGGTTCCTTAGTACATCGCACTTGTTTCTTTCTTTCTTGGAGACAGTCTTTCTACAAACCAGGCTCATCTTGAACTTACTACGCCACCCAGGCTGGCCTCCAACTCCCAGCGTGCTCAGCCTCCCCAGTGCTGCTGGGATTAAAGTGCTCAACACTTGGTAGTTCAGTACTCTGTCTCCTCCTCTGAGTCATGTTCTCTGTGGCCCTCTGTCCAGCACTTATAGTTACGAGTCAGGGTGAAATACAGCTTCCCAAGCTTGGGTCCAGGGAGGCGATGGGTCCACCAAGGTCCCACCACTTCCCAGGACTCCAGGTCCTACGGCGGAGGCACAGAATCGCCCTCCATCTGGAACTGAGCTCTTCCTCTTCTCCCTAGGCAACAGTGCCCCGCCCACTGCACTCGCCTTTCTCTTGAGTAATGTCCTCTCCAGATGATGCAAGGAGTGGACAGCGCGACATCAGCTCCACACACACACACACACACACACACACACACACACACACAACTTCTCAGGTCCCAAGCCTCTGTCCCAAGCTTCCCATTTTTAGTGTTGGGGTGCAGGCACACAGGAATGGAGCTGGGTCTTCTGGCCCAGCCCTGCAGGCTGCCTCAGCAGAGCACCCCCAAGGCGGCCCCTGGGACGCTAGAGAAACTGTCTCCCCAGAGCAGTCCTGCAACCCTGACCTCCTTCCCCAGACGGAGGCATTCTTCGCATTCCTCCGTCGCTCAGAAATGGTTTACTAGGCTAAGTTCCAAAAGCGACTTGAAATCTGTCACTGCAAACCTAGATAAAATTGTAGGGGCTGTTCAGCCAGGACATAATCTCCGTATCTATAAATGCACTTTTGAATATGCGAAGACCTCAGTGCATCTTCCGTCAGGGTTTTTTTTTTGTTTTAACTCTTTGTTTAATCAAAGCAGAACATGTTTTAGTAGAAACAAAGCTTTGTCTAAAACTGCTATCTGGGGCTGGGGAGATAGCTCCAAGGCACAAGTGCCTGCTGGGCAAGTGCAAGGTTGTGAGTTTGAACCCCGGTCCTAAAAAAAAATAAAAATAAAAATAAATAAAACTGCTATCTAATGCCCTTCTAATGACACTTTCATTCATGATGATTTTGCTTTAAAATTTTTATTTTTAAAAAAATTAGAGGGGGCTGGGGAGATAGCTCCGAGGCACAAGTGCCTGCTGGGCAAGTGCAAGGTCGTGAGTTCGAACCCTGGTCCCACAAAAAAAAAAAAAAAAAAAAATTAGAAAAATAGGGGTTGTCCAAATAGCTCAGCAAATTAAAGCACCTGCTTAGGCAAATGCAATGGCTGCGGTTCGATCCCTAACATGTGGTTCCTCCCTGTGCCTGGCCCACTGAGACGGTGACTGAGACTGGGTGTGGTGGCCTGAGCCTATAATCCCAGCGTTTGGTAGTTCTGCACACAGGAAGATTACTACTAGTCCAATCTACATAGTGAGACCCGGTAGACCTTGCACTAAAATACAAAAAAAAAAGAAAGAAAGAGGCCGTAGATATAGCTTAGCAGTCTAAGCACCTGCTTGGCAAGCACAGGCATCTCAGTTTGATCCTGGTGCCACAGGCTGAGTGGGTAGCACATGGGGTGTGGTGGCACACACCTGCAGTCCCAGGGCCCAGGAGGCTGAAAACAGGAGGACCACGATGCATGAACACTCTCTACCAAATACATATTTTTAAAAAGGGGTGAGAGAGAGAAGGGCTGGGGATGTAAAGGGGTTCGAACACTTGCCTAGTATGAGAGGCTC
This sequence comes from Myocastor coypus, assembly GCA_004027025.1. Lineage (NCBI taxonomy): Eukaryota > Metazoa > Chordata > Mammalia > Rodentia > Myocastoridae > Myocastor > Myocastor coypus. The sequence goes on along the minus strand of PVJA010003460.1, from coordinate 9,807 downwards.
TGGGTTCCATCCTTGCTATCACAAAAAAAGAAAAAAGAAACTACCTTGATGGTTGGTTTACCAAATAAGAAAAAAATAAACCTATGTATGAAACTGGGGATTTGCTCCCGTTCCAGTTCTTTCTTGTTTTGTCTTGCTACATTAGCTTGTGTCATGCCTGAGGAAGGTGCCAAAGACACCGTGATAATGAGCGCCACGCTTGTCAATTTCATTGGTAATGCTCCACCACTGCCCAATAACTTATTTCACTGCAGAATACAGAAAAAGAACAGTTTTCTGCTTAAATCTTTGCAGTAACCATGAGACAGGAACTTACGTCTAAACATTGGTTGCACATGCCATTTCTAAAACAACTGATCTTTTATCTATCTATCTATCTATCTATCTATCTATCTATCTATCTATTTATTTGGTACAGAGTTTCATTACACAGCTCAGACTCACAGTGATCCTCCTTCTCAGCCTCTCCAGTGCTGGAATTACAGGCTTGCACCACTTCGCCTGTTTTCAGTGGCCAGCTCAGAGCCCAGGGCCAGCATGGCATGTGGTAGTGGGGATCAAACCCAGATTCTTGCACTTGCCAGGCAGGTGTTTAGGCCCCTGAGTTATCTCCCCAGACCTTGCAGTAAGTGTGAAATTCATCCTAGAGGTAGGCGTGGTGGCACACACACACACACACACACACACACACACACACACACACACACACACACACACACGCCTGTATAATCCCAGCACTCCTATTGAGGCAGGAGGATCAAAAATTCAAGGGCAAGCCGGGCGTGGTGGCGAATGTCTGTAATCCCAGCACTCGGGAGGCTGAGGCAGGAGGATCGGTGCGAGTTCGAGGCCAGCCTGGGCTACAAAAGTGAGCTCAAGGCCAGCCTCAACTGCATAGCAGAGACCCTGTCTCAAAAAGACAAAAAAAAAAAAAAAAAAGTTCAAGGGCAGCCTGAGTTACCGTAGCAAGCTAGAGCCCAGCCTGCATCCATAACCACACCCCACCTCAACAGCCCCCTGCTCTCCCACTGTAGGAAGGAGCTAACTAATTCTTAGCAATCTTCCACAGATAACCTTATCCCTCCCAGCTGTTACCCTGGTTCATGTAACAGAAGCGAATTCAAAATAGACAACATCTAAGATTGAATTTGCCACCAGAATTTAGTGAGGTTTGTTTGTTTTTTGTCTTTTTGAGACAGGAGTTTCACTAGGCAGCTCAGGCTGGCTTTGAGCTCACTTTGTAGCCCAGGCTGACCTCAAACTTGTAGCAGTCCTCCAGCTTCAGCCTCCTGAATCCTGGGATTACTGGCGTGCACCAAGCCTGAGCAGAATTCAGTATTACTACTATTGCATAAAGGTGTTTTACCTGCATAACCAAATGAAGCATCATTTCAAATGAGTTTCTAAAGCAGATAGATTTCTTCAGGCAATTTATTATAGTATAGTTTATTTATTTATTTATTTATTTAATTTTTTCTTGTTTCAGAACCTTTTTTTGTTTATTCACTCATTTTTATGGCCGGCTCAGCCCGCCCCGAGGACAGGGCTGGAACAGCATGTGGTGCTGGGGATCTAACCAAGGTCCCTGAAGCCGCCCAAGCTTCCCCAAGCAGGCACTTTAGACCACTGAGCCATCCTGCTGGGCCCTATTATAGCATAGTTTAAAATGATCAAAAATGGACAAGAACCGAGCTTGTAAAAAGGTTAGGAACCCTAAAATACATCCACAACCTTGTTTTATGTATCATAACACAACCTACTTCCGAGTAAAGAAAACTGTCCTATTTCTCTTAAAATAAGACCTAACTGGAAAATAAGCCCTACTCCAAAAATAAGCCCCTGTTAAGATAATCAAGCCAGAGAGAAGCATTCAGTATGTGTTATGACACAAAACAGGAATATTGAATTATGATGATGTTCCGGAAGATACAACCATATTGGAATAAATGTAGTATTTATACATTTATAAATGTAAATTGCTTTTTCTTATTTTTAAAAAATCTTTCATTTGGGGCCCTGCAGGATGACTCAGTAGTCTAAAGCGCCTGCTTAAGAAAGCTTGGGCGGCTGCAGGGACCGAAGTTCGATCCCTGGCACCACATGCTGCGCCAGCCCTGCCCTCAGGGCAAGCTGAGCCAGCCATAAAAATAAATAAACAAACAAACAAAAGTTCTGAAACAAGAAAAATAAAATAAAAAATCTTTCATTTACTTATTTAGTTGGTACAGGGTCTCATTACACAGCTCAGAGCTGTAGTAATATTCCTGTCTCAGCCTCCTCAGCACTGGGATTACACGCATGCGTAGGGCATCCGGGGTTCTGAGGCCCGAACAACATATGGCACTGGAGATCTGACCCCTGGTGCTTGTACTTGCCAGGCAAGCGCTTAGACCACTGAGCTTATCTCCCCAGTCCAATAAATGTAGATGTTATACAGGAAAAACTAAGACGTCCCTGGAACATAAGCCTCCTGCATCTTCTGGAGCACATTAATAAATGACTCGAGGGCCAGCCAAATAACTCATCGGATCAAAGCATCTGCAAGCAGGCCAGAGGTTTGATTCCATGGGCCTGCCCCTGGGGCGCACTGAGAGGCAACTGAGACTGGGCATGGTGACACATACCTATAAACCTAGCTCTTGGGAGGCTAAAAACAGGCGGATCACTACGAGTCTGATCTAGTAGTGCGGCCCTGAACACCCTGTAGAGACCCTTCCCTAAGATACAAATAATTATATATATTACTCAGTCTTATTTTCAGAAAAATATGGTAGTGAGGGCACAATGAACTTCATACATTATCAGGAAGTAATGACAGAAAATTGATCTCCAGAATGAAAGTGAAACCCAGAAGCCTGTAAAGGCTCAGTGTCGGCCAGGGAGATAGTTCAGTGGTTTAAGCACCTGTCTACCAAGCGCAAGGTCCTCACTTCGATCCCTGGTTCAACAGCAACAGCAAAGCATGGCTGAGTGTGTCACACCCCACAGACAGGTATGGTGGTGCACACCTGTAATTCGCACACAGGAGACTGAGGCAGCAAAATCCTTGTGAGCTCTACGCCAGCCTGAGCTGCATGGGAGACCCTGCCTCAAAAAGACTTAAGAGAAACACAAACCAAAGGAGAGAAGGAAGGAAAAAAGGGAGAGGGGGTCTAGGTGTAAATAGCTGTTTGGCACAGCTGTGTAACTCCAGGAAGCCAACACAGTGGTGCAGGCCTGCTGTGTGACCACCTGGGACACTGAGCCCGCTTCCCCACATCCACGTACTGCACCCTCCTGACTCAACCCACATCCTGCACCGTCCCAGGCCTGGGGCGCAGGGGACACTCATTCCCTGCAGATGGCTGGACCATCCTGCCACCCAGGGGCCGCTGCAGGGCCCTAACTTCTCTTGAGGCAACTGAGCCCCGCACTCCGTGGCTCCCACTGGACCTTGCCGCCCCCTGGACACCTACCAAGGCCCTCTGCCGCTCAGTTGGGCGACCGCCACCCATACTCAGGTGGGCCAGCGCGTCTTCCTGCTACCGTTGTCACCTAGGCTCTAGGGAGCCCTCCATCGCGTGCAGAGGCCGGGTACATCATGTGACTGAGGACAACACCGCCAGCATCGACGCTGCTGCCTTTCATTTAAAATGAGTGTAAGTGGATGTGAAGGAGTCGCCAGCCTACCTGCTTTCCCTCCTTCCTTCCTTCCTTCCTTCCTTCCTTCCTTCCTTCCTTCCTTCCTTCCTTCCTTCCTTCCTTCCCTTCCTTCCTTCCTTCCTTTTTTCCTTCTTTCTCTTTCTTTCTTTCTTTCTTTCTTTCTTTCTTTCTTTCTTTCCTTCCTTCCTTGTTTTTCTTCCTTCTTTCCTTCTTTCACTACTAGAGATTGAACCCAGGCAGGGCCCTGCAGTGAGCTACATCCCTGGCCTTTCATTTTTCTAACTAAGTTACCCAGGCAGGGCTGACTCGTAATCCTCCTGCCTCAGCCTACCAGAGTGCTGGGACCAGCTGGACTAGCTGTGGTGCGTGGCGTCATTCCATGCCAAGAAACAGCTGCTCCCAACTTCATACTCGTGCTCCTGTGAACTGGCCACAGCCCTGAGAGGCCCGCTCACGCCTTGAGGTACCATGCGAGTTTCAGGATCTCTCGAATTCTTGGCAAGCACTCTACAACTGAGCTATATCCCCAGCCAGAATATAAACATATTTTAGACCCTAAATTTGATATTAGAGCTGACCAGATGTTCAGATATTCCCTTAATGCTTGTAACGTATTGTGCAAATAATACAGGCGTGGTGGCACATGCCTGTAACCACAGCACTCAGGAGGCTGAGGTAGGAGGATGTCAAATTTAAATGGAGCCTGGGCAATTCTACTGAGGCACTTTTTCTCTAAATAAAAAAGGGACTGGGGTTGTAATTCAGTGATGTCTCTGGATTCCATCCACAGTGCCTCATTCATTAATTAACGAATAAAAGTGACTTTTTTTTTTTTTTTTTTTTGCAGTTCCAGGGATTGAACTCAGGACCCTGCGCTTACCAGGAAAGCACTTATTGCACTGAGCTATCTCCCTGGCCACATAAAAATGATTTTTAAGGGGCCGGCGAGATGGCTCAGCTATCTAAAAAGCACCTGCTTATGCAACAGCAGGGACTGAGGTTCAATTCCTGGCACCACATGCTGCGCCAGCCCCACCCCCAGGTCAGGCTGAGCAGGCCATAACATAAATAAAGTTTAAAAAAAAAAAAGCTTAAAAAATTTATTAAAGGCTCGGAATATTATACCTCAACACAAATGCCCTGGCTTCAGTCCCTAGTGCTAGAGGGAAAAGTCTTAAAAAAAAAAAAAACCTTTGACTTTTGGGACCTGAACATCTTTGTTTCCCCAGTTCCCACTTTAGTTCTTGGAGTACAGAACATAGAAATCATTTTCAGGGCATGGTGGTCCATACCTATGACCTCACTGCCCTGGGAGACTGAGGCAGGAAATCAGAAATCCAAATGCAAGCTGGCCAAGTTAGTAATATAGCAACACCCTGTTTAAAACAACAAAAAGCAGGGTGGTTAAGGTTACAGCAAAAGGGGCCAGGGAGACAGCTCAGGGGCGCAAGTACCTGCCTGGCAAGTGCAATGTCCCGAGTTTGACCCCTGGGTCCCCCCAAAAATACATAAATAAATAAATAATAAAGGTACAGCAAAGGCACGAGGTTCAATCTCTAGTATGGAGCAGGGTTTTGTTCTTTTGTCTTTTTGAGATAGGGTTTTGCTGTGCAGTCCAGACTAGCCTTGAGCTCACTTTGTAGCCCAGGCTGATCCTGAACTCACAAGGATTCTCCTGCCTCAGCCTCTCCAGTGCTGAGATTATAGGCATGGGAACATTTTTTTTAAGTGTTTATAGAATTTCCTTTCGTGGAAGTTTATGTAATTTATGAATAGTAAATAATCACCAAGAGGGCCAGGGAGATAGCTCCATGGCACAAGTCCCTGGCTGGCAAGTGCAAGGTCATGAGTTCGAACCCTGGTCCCACAAAAAAAAAAAAAAAAAAAAGAGAGAGAGAAGAAAAGAAAAGAAAATTGCCAAGAAAGGCAGAATCCTACATTAGGTTAAACCTTGGTTGGGGTTTAGATTTGTGTTTTTGTTTTATTCTTTTTGAGGCAGGGTGTCGCTATGCAGTTCAGGCTGACCTTAGGCTCACTTTTGTAGCCCAGGCTGGTCTTGAACTCTCACCAGTCCTCCTACTTCAGTCTCTCAAGTGCTGGGATTACAGGTGTACGCCACCACGCCCAGCTCTGGGGTTTAGATTTGTAACCAGCACTCAAAAATGAAACTTTAGTGGTTAAGTTGCTGTGGTGGGTGCCTGTAATCCCAGCACTCGGGAGGCTGAGGCAGGAGCATTGCTCTCTGTTCAGTCCATGGCCAGCTGGGGCTACACAGTGAGGTCAAAACTTGCCTGAAGGGCTTCGGATGTGGCTCAGGGGTAGAGCTCTTGACTTGCATGCACCAGGCTCTGGGACATACTGCTGTAGCATACCCAAAAAAAGGAAACACTAGCCTCTAACTACACAAAGACCCTTTCTCAAAAACAAAACCTGGCCTGCTGGGGCTCAATCCAGCAGTGTAGTGTTGGCCCCACCCCTGGGACACCATAGCAATTGAAACTGGGCGTGGCATGCTGGCATGCACCTGTGATCCCAGCACTTGGGAGGTTGAAAAGAGGAGAATCACTGGAGTCCAGTCTGTGTAGTGAGACCCTGTAGAGCCTGTACCAAATGCATTAAAAAAAAAAAAAAAAACCTGGCCTACTACCACTATCTCCTTCCCCCACTTTTGAGATGATACAATTTGAGACAAGACCTCACTAAGTCACAGACTGCCTAGGCTGGGCTCAAACTGCCAGCCTCCTACCTCAGCCTGCTGAGTGCTGGGATTACAAGTACATGTCACACGCTCCCTGATCTCTGCTTGAATTTTACTCTCTCTCATTTATCCCTCAAAAATAAAATTGATGTTTCAAAGATTGTTTTAGGCAAAATGAAACTACAGAATTCCCCTCCTGAAACAGCGTCTTGCTACATAATGTGGGCTGGCCTCAAACTCCTGGCAATCTTCCTGCCTCGGAGAGGACAGGCCCAGTGGCCCATCCCAGATCAGGATTCCTCTCTTTAAAAAGTATTCGTCAGAGCAGGGCGTGGTGGTGCATGCCTGTAATCCCAGAACTTGGGAGGCTGAGGCAGGAGGATCAGTGTGAGTTCAAGACCAGCCTGGGCTACAAAAGTAAGCTAAGGCCAGCATGCATAGGAAGACCCTGTATCCATCAGAGAAACCCTGAGCAAGACTGAGCTTGCCTGAATTAAGAGGAGTCTGACAGCATTTGGGAAGGCCTCTGTTTTTCTGGAAATGCACATGTCCCGGAGTTGATGCCCGGCTGCAGGGCCCGTGGCCCATCCCTGCCCAGGGGTTCAATTCCAGCTGCAGCAAAGTCTGATTCCAGCATTTCATGATTGGAAGGATGAAGAAATTCCTGGAAACTGCATGATTTTAGATGGTTGCCAGGAGAAACATTACAGGATTGATAGCTAAGGAAATAGGTCATTGTCCAAGCAAATACAATTAAAGATGGGTTAGAGTGGGGCTGTGGCGCCATGGAGGGTGTGCTCCAAGCCCTGGGCCATCCCTCCACCACAGAAAAAATGGGGGGGACGGGATGGGGAGACCAACCTTGGCTTTGCACCCAGCTATTTCTCCAACATTTCTTTGTTTTTAATTTTGATTTTTCTTTTGATAAAGGTCCCACATGGTCCCAGGGACTTAGTCCATCGTCTCAGCTAAGCTCAGATTTGCAGTCCTCCTGCCTCAGCCTCCCAGAGCAGTATAACTATAAACTTGTGCCTAATCTCCCAGAGATGGAATTACCACCACGCCTGGCTAAAAAGCTTTTAAAAGTTTAGAGGTTAATATTAAATGAATCCTAGGACTAGGGATAGAGCTCAGTGATATGTCTCTTCCTGGCAAGCATAAGGTCCCGAGTTCAATCCCCAGTACTGAAAATAAAAGAATCCTGTTATTGTCAGACCTGTCAGCACAGTCCTGTAATCCCAGCACTCTGGAGGCTGAGGCACAAAGAGGCCAGCTTTACCTGCACAGTGAGATCCTTTCTAAAATTCTGAAACAGGGGCTGTGGGGATAGCTCAGTGAAATAAGTGCTTGCCTGGCAAGCCCAAGGTCCTGAGTTTGATCCCTGGGATCACAAAAAGGGGGGGGGGGGCAGGAGGATGTCTCAGTGGTCTAAAGCGCCTGCTTAGGAAAGCTTAGGCAGCTTCAGGGACCATGGTTCAATCCCCAGCACCACATGCTGTGCCAGCCCTGCCCTCAGGGCAGGCTGAGCCTGCCATATAAATAAACAAAAGTTCTGAAACAAGAAAAAATAAAATAAAATAAATAATAAAATAATTTTTTAAAAAAAATACTGAAACAAAAAAGGAATCCTGCTATGCAATGACTTTTTTTTTTTTTTTTTCAGGACCAGTGTTCAAACTCATGACCTTACACTTGCCAGTCAGGCACTTGTGCCACAGAGCTATCTCCCTAGTCCCTATACAATGACTTCTTAAATTTTTTGCTGGCATATGAATGTGTGAAATGTAATTACAAATATCAAAAAAAGGGCTGGAGCAGTAGTTCAGTGGTCTAAGCGCCTGCTTAGGTAAACTTAGGCAACCACAGGGACCATCGTTCGATCATGGGCACCACATGCTGTGCCAACCCCACCCCCAAGGTAGGCTGAGCCAGAACATAAATAAAGTTTAAAAAAATAAATTAAAAAAAGGTAATTACAAATATCATCCTATCACTATTAGATGTATTAATGAACAAGGAACAGAAAGAAAGTAGTTTAGGGACAAACTGTATCCTTAGATTTTCTAATACAGTTCCAATTTATAGGATTATGGCCTCAAATCCAGGTCTGGCCCCAAATCAAATAATTATAAACATGGAATTTTTAAAAATTAGCTAGACACGATGGTGCACACCTGTAATCCCAGCATGGGGAGGCTGAGGCAGGAGACTGGCGATCGGACTGGGCTGCTGAGTGACATCAAGGTCACTGAATCTACACCATGAGGCCAGGTCTCAAAAGAGTGCACTGAGGTAAGCTCATACACTAGTAGATGTCTTGCCTTTTCCTTTCTCTAGCTAGCTGTTTGTTTGTTTGTTTGTTTGTTTGTTTGTTTGTTTGTTTGTTTTGACCACACTTGGAATTGACCCCAGGGTCTTCTCACTAAACTACCTCCCCAGCCCTTTTTTCTGTCTGTGTCTTTTTCAGACAGGGTTTCACTATGACTCACTTTGTAGCTCAGGCCGCTTTGGAACTAACTGGCAATGATCCTCTCGCCTCTGCCTCCAGTGCTGGGATTCCCAGCATGCACCATCACTCCCAGATTGCATTTTCTCGGGATGAGTGATTCAAATACCCACTTGTCCTCCACCAGTGACTACAGGGTATGGGCTGGTGGGGTTGAGGGTGGACACTACTTGGTCAGCTGGTGCCCTACACACAGATTCTGTCTCAAAGCTAGAAGAGAAAGAAAAGCAGCAACTTCACACTGTAGTTGAACACACACATGGAGTGTTCTGGCAGGGCTGGAACACCTCCCCAGGCTCAGGTGTGCTGAGCACGTGCCTTGCCAAGCTGCATGCCCAGCTCCCAAAGCAAAACCTTTTCTTCCAGTTGGCTAACTGTCCCAAGAGACACCACCCTGGGGCACTCTCACTAGTTTGAAGGTTTAATGGCATGGGAATCACACTCAATGGATGCACACTTGAGGCCTCTCTTCTTAGAGGGAAGCATTTCAGGTGGAAACCTCCATTTATTTTCTCGCACACCTTTTAGCTTAAAAGCTGCAAAGCCCCTGGGGCAGACCCTGTACCTCACACCAGGAGGACCTGGGCAATCCACAGAACCCTTGCCTGAGCTTCCCCACAGGATCACGCCTGTTATGGTTTATGTCTAGTTGTCCCCCCAAAGCCTCAAGGAGTCATTGGGCGGGGACTTCTAGAGTTTGAGACTTGATCTATGATCCCTGGGATTATGGGTTTTAGTACTGATGGGATTATGGGTGGAAGTACTTCTGGGATTATGGGTGTAGCCTAGGGCGGGAGCTAAGGCGGAGAGCCTGAATGTAATATAAAGAGAGACAGGGAGACAGACTGGAGCTCTAGCTGTTGCTGTTGCTCTGCTGCCATGTTGGTTGGTTGCCTCTGCCACCATTTTGTTGCTGTTCCACCACCATGAACTGGATGCTCTCTGCTCTGTTCCACTCAGC
>PVJA010003459.1:0-94958 GCA_004027025.1 Myocastor coypus | reverse complement strand
CAACTTGATCATTTCAATCCAGGTTTCCAAGTCAGCTCTTGTACTGCTTTTGGCAAAATAGATCATGGTGTAAGAAGGATTCGCAGATACAGTTATTGGCCAGCAGGTAGACATCATCTGGGGAATCTTCTACAGAAACAAATTTTTAGGACATTCTGGAGAAAGAAACTATGGGGATAAGACCAGTGGTTTGAGTCTTACTCAAACTCATGCTGAAATTGGACAGTTGTGAAGGTAGAACACAGTGTTTAGGACCTGATCCTCCTAGTACAGACTTCCTAGGTAATTTCTTTTTCTTTTTTGTTTTGGGACTGGGGATTGATGCCATGGCTTTGGAATTCAGCCACATCCTGAGTCCTTTATGAGATAAAGACGTTCTATGTTTCCCACATTGGGCTCACGTTTGCAGTCCTCCTGCCCTCACTGGGATCAGAGGTGAGTACCACCCTACCTGGCTGAAAAACCTTTCTGCTCAAGATCCCTAAGACCTTTCATATAGTTCAGTGTTTTCAAGAGTACCATGGAGATGACATTAGAATCTGCTACTTAGGGTTTGGAGAGGATTAGGTAAAATATTCTTTGAGAAACAGTTAGCATGAGGCTGACAAAGGTAAGTAGCCATAGAAAACAAACTACCATCTTCACTAAAATCAGGAATGATTTTAGCTTTTTTATTTGGATAAAACAACCTAAGTAAAATAGATTTCATTAAATTGACTATCTAGATCTGTTTTCCTGCTTCCCTCTGCTTGTTGGGGATGAAGTTTGTAGTAGTGACTTGTTCTCTGTTTCTGTCTCTGTCTCTGTCTCTCTGTCTCTGTCTCTCTGTCTCTCTGTCTCTCTCTGTCTCTCTCTCTCTCTCTCTCTCTCTCTCTCTCTCTCTCTCTCTCTCTCTCTCTCTCTCTCTCTCTCTCTCTCTCTCTCTCTCTCTCTCTCTCTCTCTCTCTCTTTCTCGGAGTTCTGTTGCTATTCATTAAATTCCCGTAAAAATTTTTGCAACTTGATCTTCCCCAGCAACACCAATCCTGATTGTGGATTCCAGGAAGTGGAGGACGCTCAAGAAAGGAGAATTCCTCCTGCCAACATATATGCTGAAGCTGTTTCTTTAACAGAATGGCTCTCTTCTCCCACGGAAGCCAGATTGAAACTTGAGGACAAGGAAGGCATTAGAGAGAAGGAAGTCAATTCCTCCAGTCTAGGAACTGGTACTGGATGGCAGTGAATGCAGATGGGTAGCAATAAATAAAAGAGGGACCCAAGTGGTACCTCAGTCTTAAAATGGACCACCCACAGATACACACCTTATGGATGAGTTAAAGTTTTCCATGGGAGAAGAGCTAAATTGAGCAAGTTTTAAAATTATCTTACTTTTTTTTTTTTAAAGAGAAGTTTCGTTCTTCTCCAATTTCTGTGTTCCCTGCAATACATTGTAATTTCCTGCAGCTTTCTCCTGAGGCTTAGGGCAGTGATTCAGGTGACAGCATTACTCATACACCTGGGAGTTCCACTGAACATCAAAGAGAAATTGTCCTGATCCCCAGAGCTCTCACTGATTCTCCTCTGAGCAGTCAGCTGGAAGGAGCGACACTGTGCCAGGAAGATACAAAAACGGCCAACCCCTATCTGAGAGAGCTAGCGAGCTGGCAGCCTCGCAGGGTACCAGAAAGAGTCTGTGGAAACCTGGGTTTCTACCTGAGAAGCCCGTGTGGCCAAGTGCTGATGGGGCAGGAGTGTCTGACACAGGCCTGGAGGTCCATGAAAACAAAGCTTAGTTTAATGGATCTCAACTAGGACTAATTCAGAATCCTTCAATGCCACCCCGGGACACTTGGCAATATCTAAAGTCATTTTTGGTTGTCACAATAGGGATTACTCCTGGCATCCACTAGGCAGAAGTGTGTGATCCACTGAACAACCAAAAATGCAGAGCACTGTCCTGATAGCTTAAGACTGTCCTAGCCCACGTGGCTAGGAGGGTATCAGAGGAACCCCAACCTAGATAAACACCACCTCATCCCTACTCTTTACCTCATGTAATGTTATTGTCCACAACATTCCTCTCTCATGATATTTTCTCCCACAAAGTCAGAGGGGCCAAATTAAATAGTCACTGCCACAATGCTCACATCTTCACAAAGGAGCATGCAGTATGACTGCAAAACAGATTAAATGATTAAAAATTTAAAATTATTATAGTAAAAGACAAATTGCTCTTAATTTTCCCCAGAACACTCACTCTTTCTTCAAACACCATGATCACACCTTTTTTGATAGTTTCTGAAGCAATGCTGAAAGTTTTCTCTCATGTGTGCCTTGAGTCATCCTGTCCGGGCTGCCTGGAGACCAAATGTCTGTGCTTCACAATCCTCCAGACTCTGGGGGAGACCTGAGGTTGCAGAGCGCCAGAGCAGTGAGGAAGGTTGCTGAGGACACAACATAATATTGTCACGAGCCTGTGTTTTGGCTGGATGACATTTGGGAGCAGCACTTGCCGTATGCATGATCGTAATCCATAAAACCACTCATGAAGAAACTTCCAGAGGAAATTTGGACATGGATTAATGGCAATGCACCTTTTAGTCTAATATTTATTTTTTTTATAATTTAAACATTGGCCTTATATTTTGATTACATTGTATCATGAACACCTTTTGAGAAATTATTGGAATAAAATTTCTCATTATTTTCATGCTTTTAAAAAATCTGCCATAAATAGGAGGAATAATTTTCACCATAAGCTATTTATAGTTCCATACTTTATTTTAATTTAAACTGGAAGCACCTTAGTAGGAATAAAGCCTTTTTTTGGATATGTCTTAAAAAATGTCACCAGGCACAGACTCCAGTATCTAAGGCTGTCACCTCTCCTGGGCACACCTGGCTACAAGTCTCTTGCTGCACACAGGACGAGGCACTGACACTTGCCCTCACTTTTCTCTCTTATGCTATAAGCTCATAGTGTGGCATGGAGAAGGGGCTGGCTGGGCACTGTCTCTCCTGTGAGGAGTGTCACATACACTAGAGGGCTTTAGTGACCCAAATGCCATCTGTGTCCCTGATCATCAGTCTTCTGAGTGCTGCTAGGCAGGTGGCAGTGAGCCCTCTTCAGAAGCCACTGGTGAGAGCCAGGGAAGGGTCTTATTCATATCTGTTTTCCACGGGCTGGCACATGACAGGCAATCAGTAAGCACTGACTAAACTGTATAATGAATATTTATCCCAGTGGTGAATGTAGAAAGTAGTTTGTCTATGCTCGAAGTATTTACTCTTATTCATCAAAAGTTACATGTGACTTTGGTAGGGCTGGTGTGTGGCTCAGTGGTGGAGAGCTTGTCTAGTATGTGCAAGGCCCTGGGATGGAGCCCCGCACCCCAGCAAGGAGAGTGTGCCGTGCTGCATTTGTATTGTGTACCATGCAAGCATGGCTGACCCAGGAGACCTTAAGGTAATGTGGGTGGCAGGGAGTCAGACATATAAACAAAGGACATCAAAGCACTACCACAGAGGGTTAGAACAGGGACCTGCACTATGGGGTGAGGTCAGGAGTCAAGATCCCATCTTTGAGGACATGGCATTTAGGCTGAGATCCGCAGGCTGAGTTGGGGAAACCTGGTGACATCAGGAATGCGACGATTAAGACCCTGTGGTAAGAAGGACCCAATACTTGCAGGAAGGAAGGACAAAGGGCAGAAAGGGCGGGCTGAGTTGTGGCAGACCGGGGAACCCTGGCAGGGGCAGGCACAGAGTTCTACAGGTGCAAAGAAATGGCTCAGGGAAGGCCAGGGACACATTAAGATAATAAGGCTAAGAAAGTCCACCTGCTTCCACTGGGGTTCACCTGGCTGAGTAGTGTAAACTTGGGGGGTGAAGGTGCCATTCTTCTGCAGGTGGCACCAGTGGAGCCTCATACAGGGGCTGTGTGCCCTCCCTACTTGACCCCTCCCAAGGAGGAGGCAGGGTCGGAAGACAAATACCATTTCAACCCCCTTGGAGCCAGGGGCTAGGCGGTCTTGGTCATTTCCTGTCTCCTGCTTCCTCTCCTCTTCGTGAGAGGTGCCCACCATTCTTGGGATCATTCAAGAGAGAAAAGAAAGCCTGGAGGCTCAGTGCGATCCCAAAGTGTTTCTGCCTCCCAACTGCCTTCCTGACTGGGAACAGATTTTTGGCATCACAAAGAACTAAAACCTCCACCAAAAAATCGTATCCAGCACTGAGGCATCTATTCTGCTTTTGCTCTTTGCCAAACTTATTTGGAACTAGAGGAATGGAAAAGAAAATGGAGCAAAACTGTCTCCTTTTCCCAAAATCTTCATCCGCCACTTTACCAAATTAAATTTTCTAGAAAGCAAATTGAATTTTTCTTGATCAAAAGAAAAGAAGGAAAGGAGGGATGCTACCTTGATTTTGTATGAACAACTACAAAAAAAAAAAAAAAAAAATCAGCGTGGCGTCGGGCCTTGCCTTACGCCTGTTCGTATTTGTTAACCCACTGAGCAGCCACCGGTCAACACTTTGGAGTCATCAGTGCAGACTGAACGCTCATGCAGGTGCTCATGTCTCCAAGGAGACCTGTGCAGACCAGCAGGCACGGCTGGGCCTTCTTTAAAGAAGAAGCACAGTCTTGTGACTGACCTTACCCCTCCCCTATAATTTATTACCTGGAATTTATATCTGATTTATATGCATATCCACAAAGATAAAAATAAAATTGGATTCATTGGTCTGTTTTGCACCTTTTTTTCCCCTAAGTAAATAAAAGTAGCTTCACTTATATCAGCAGCTGATTTTCACAGTATTATCCCAAGGTCAAGTGGGGTAAGTTATTTTGGTCCTGTCTCTCAGAGAAGGAAAGTGCAAGTGTTTGTAAAGTCTTTTCTGCATGGTCTATCTGCTAAGTTTTCAGCACTACTTCGAGGGAGAAAGGAATAATTTTCTTTTGTATTTAGAAGTTATAATTTTGTTTGCACTCCTACTAACATTTATGAGATATTGTCTTATGTGGTCCCAGCAGCTGTAACATGGGTCTATGGACTGCATGGCTTGAACAATAGACACTGATTTCGCACAGTTCTTGAGGTGAGCAGACCAAGATGAAGGTGCTACCAATTCGGTGTCTGGCAAGGGCCCTGCTCCTGGCCTGCAGGTAGCTGTGTTCTCTTGAGGCTGAGAGAGCTCCGGTTTCTTCATTCCCTTATAGGGCAACAGTTCTACCACGAGGGTCTCATCCCTATGACCCCATCAGATCCAACCGCTTCCCATAGTCCCATGTGCAAATATCACCATACTGGGGATTAGGACTTGAAGTCTAAATTTGGGGAAAACATAAACATTCAGTCTGTAGCATAGCTATTCATAGCTCTAAGATGTATTTTATTATTCTAGGCACTGAGTGTAACACAGTCTACCCTTGAGGGTTTCTTCAATTTGTCCTAAAGAAAAAGAATACTTGTGATGAAAAGCAACACAATATTTTTATGGACTTTAAGAGGACCATCACTCAAGACCCAATGACTCTTCATCCTGTATAATAAATGGTAAAAGAGGAAAAACATGCATGTGGAATCTTGATCCCTTGAAGACTAAGCACACTACATATGGGCAGATAACTATAAGAAAACGAGAAACAGAAAATACTGTCAAGGCCAAGTACATCGTGACCATCAGACCAGTTGGGCAATAGGTTATAAAAATAGGACATTTCCCCATTACTACTAAAAACACAGAATAATCTGGTAAGATTATTGCTAGGAATTTCAAACACTTGGCCCACAATAGAAAGAACAAAGGAAAAACAAAGTCTAGAGTCTAGAAGAGGGACAGAAAAGTATTCCTTGCATCTTGCTATCCTACAAGTAATGTTTGATTTGAAGGTAGTGCCATGCTGCTCTTAACTACAGAAAGCGGAAAAGCAGCCAAATGCAGCATGCCACAGGCTGTGAGGACCATGGAAGTTGAAAGGCAACCATGAGTCCTTCAGAGCAAGCTTGCAGGGAGTAGAGGGCAGCCTCTGAGAGGAAAGACCCATAGGACCTGCTCTTGAGCAACAATAGGGAGAGAAGGAGGGCTTCAGCCCTGAGGTAGCATCATAGAAATTTAAAGCAGTAGCTCCTGCACCCTTAAAAGGTGCCCTCATCTCATGCGACTAGTGGGCTCATCCCTGATTTATGTATTTTGGCAGATAATGGTGGCTGTCTATTCATCAGCTGTTTCCCCCTTTTCCAGAGAACCTGATTTTTATGGGTGGCTGTTTTCTCTGCTGCTGGGATAAATATCTATTGATCTAGCATGTGCTTCCCCTCTGTTAAGAGGACACAAAGTGCAGCATTTGTAAGAGCCCTGGAAAAGCTCTCCTCTCTGAAAAGATGAAACAACACAAGATTGTTAGCTATCCCAAATAAAATCAGTATCATTAGTTATTAAGTACATCAAAATCAAAACCACAATGATATATTATTCACTAGAATGGTTATAATAAAAAAGATGGATAATAACAAATGCTGACAAAGCCATGGATACACTTGAACTCTCCTCCTTCGCGGGTGGGAATGTCAAGTATTGCAGCTTCTGGGGAAAAGAACAGGATTTCTCAAAAATTCTATTCCTAGTTATGCAAGCCATAGTAATAAAAACAGATCTGTAACAGTTATACACAGATCTCATGGCAGTATTATTTGTAATAGCCAAACTAGAAACAATGCATATCTTTCAATTGATGAACAGATTTTGAAAATTTGGTATACCCACAAGATGGGATATTATTTATCAGGAAAAGGCTTGAGTTATACTCAGAGAGGTTAACGTATATATGCTTACACATAAACTTCAACACACATGTCCATAGTAACGTTATCCATGATAGCTAAAAAGCGGGAACCTCAAGGGTCCATCGCTGGGTGAGTGGATACACAGACTGTGATGTGTCTACAACAGAAAGCTACGTAGCCAGAACGTGAAGCACTAATAGATGCCTCAACCTTTGTCAATCTTTAAGACAATACACTAAGTAAAAGGAGCTGGAGGGAATTTTGGTCCCTCGTCAAAATCACCAAAAGGCAAATTTTATGGCGTGCGAAAAAAGCCAGTTAATAACACCTAAATAAGAAATGAACAAAATTAAGTAACAAAAAGGGAATGAAATATCTCCTAGGACATGGATGAATCTCACAAACCCACAGCTCAGTTACTGTTGCGGCGGTATAACTCCAAAATATAGAGAAAGCCACTGAATTGTACATTAAAAACAGGTGAACTTTATGACACGCACTGTATAGCTTAATGCAACCTGCATCACAATAATAAAAGGTAAACATGCAGAGCACATCTTCGCTTGCCTGCAGGCTATTTGCACCCAGAATCAGGGGATGAATTCTGCGGCTAGAACCAAGGGTAGAATTAAGGCAGTCCTGCATTTTTGCAAGTGTTGTACAATGAGGATGTAAAATTGGGGCTGGGGAGATAGCTCCGAGGCACAAGTGCCTGCTGGGCAAGTGCAAGTTCGTGAGTTCGAACCCCGGTCCCCCCCCCCCCCAAAAAAAAAAAAAAGGATGTAAAATTTACATCATCAGTGGGAAAAATGGCATTCAAATTTCTCTGGATTTGAAAAAAGTGCCAATTATATCAAGTAAAGTAAAAATCAAAGGAAACATTTCTGAGCCTAAACTCAATTCTGAAAGGGGAGGAAAATTTAGAAAATTATTGGTAGAAATGATGCCTGAGTCGAGGCAATCACAGGGTTTTTCTTTCTTTTGGTGAAGGCACTTTTCTCCTAGGTTTTCTGCATCAGCACATGTCACTTTGCATTTCCAAATTTGAAAAGCATGCACAATCATGCAAAAGGAGGGTCGGTGAATACAGCACCGCAGCCCTTACACCCTTGCTTCCAGTTGCTGCGTAAGATGGTGCAGGTTGTTCACTGCTGCGTGGCCCCGGGGCTGTTATCTAGCGGGTGCCCCGAGGGCTAAACCGAAACTCCTGACTGGGGAGAGATTCCTCCACCTCTAACACTCCAAGCCTGATGGAACCAGGTGGCAGCCCCATCCTCCCTTGTTTACCTGTTTCTAGTTTGTTGAATATCTTTTTCTTACCCAAACATATAACTTGTACATATGAAAAAGTAATTTTAAATGAGCAAATATATGGCAAGACTGCGGCAGCAAAAGGCAATTCAGTATAATCAGAATTCAATTATTTTGTAAGAAATCATTCATGTTAGTGTGGTAAATTTGGATTTAAAAAGAAAAAAAAACCCTAAGTATGTGGAACAAATAAGGTTTCGCGAGAGGGTTAATAAGAGCAATATTGTTGGATGGCATCTACCTGAGCAGTCCCCAGTTCACGCAAGTTGTATAAGCAGCAGATGGAACCGGTTGTCTCCATTTCCAGAGTGGGTGGAGGTTTGGGACTGGCTTCACCAGGCTCTCCACAGCTCTGCAGAGTGTGGTGCCAGCTGGGTCTAGCTTTTCCTGAGCTGAGTTTCAGGACTGTAATCCTCTGAGAGACCTTCCAGTGAGTGTCCTCTCAGGAAGCCCAGAGCTTTCACATCATTCTCCAGTGTCTTTCAAAAGAACTGCCCCAGGGCACTTCCTAAGTGTTCTTCCAGTATGCACACCCACGCCACTATAGGAGTTCAGCCCAGGCTGAAGTGTGCACTTGGTCCAGGAGAATGATGGTTTAAACCGGTAAGCAAGTCAATGCCGAGATCTGCTTTTAAGGATTACTCTGTCACTCTGAATGCCAAAAGCTTAGTGTCCCTGTTTCACATTTCTTTTTGTTCATTTGCTTGTTCCTTTTTGTTGTTTTGTGGTACTGGGGACTAAACCCAGAGTTAAACACCAGCCCAATTTATTTTTATTTTTTATTTTGAGACAAGCTCTTACTAAGTTCCTGATTTACCCAGACTAGGCTCTAATTTGTAATCCTCCTGCCTCAGTGCCCCATCCAGCTGGGATCACAGGTATATAGCACTATGTCCATGTCTGTTTGATGTTTTGTCTCACTATTGAAGACCATATTGTTCTTTTTTTTTTTTTTTTTGAGTTTCAACCCCTCTCCCCCAGCCTCTTGGTATTTTCCTATCCCTTCAGTCCTGAGCACTCTTTTCTCCCGAAAGGTTCCATACCGTCAACTCTCATATCATTCACCTTTCAAACTTCACCTTTAACTTTGCTCCCCCCTGCAAACAGATTAGCACCTCATCTGAACAGCTCATGCTTCCCTCTTCATAACCTCATCACATTTAAGCTTATCTGCTTAATGCCTGACGGGAGTATCAGTCTCCGAGTTTTCTGAGTGAAGGAATCACACTTGCCTTGCCTTGACACCCCAGCATTGTTATTGCTTAGCATAGTGCCTGGCTCCTGGTAAGTGCTCAGTAAACATCCACTAAATAGAAGGAAACATAAAATCTATGTATGGCTCTCCAAAAGGAGAATTTGTCCTCATTTAAAAAAAAAAAAAATTGGCTGGGGAGAGAGCTCAGTAGAATAAAGGTTTGCCTGGCAAACTCAAGGACCTGAGTTCAATCCCCAGTCCCGAAAAAAAAAAAAAAAAAAAATTTGGGTGCAATTTAAGAGAGAGCTTGGCATTGATTAAGAATCAAGAATAACAAAGGTTGGAACCTACTGCTTAGGTCTAGAAGCATTTCCTGAGGATGAAGGCGGGAGGAACCTGAGGCTGCTATGAGCATAGTAATAGCCACTGGGTGGGGGCAAGAGAAAGAAAAAGAAAACAACATCAGGATAAAGTGAGGGGATGTGGAAAACTGATCAGAGGTGCCTAGGTGTAGGATGTTCGTGAAAGATGGGGACGCTGACTGTTAAAAAAGAAGACGGTGGACAACATCTCTGGCTCTGAGCATTTTAATCCTGACATGACCTGATTCAGATCAATCTTGACACAGTGACAAGGATTGTCCAAGAGACATATGTGCCACCTCCTAAGTGGCTTACTGCTCAAAATCTCCTTCCAGAGCACTGTGGGACATGCAGCTACTAATGCTGCTTCTATTGTGAATTATGCTAGGAGCAGGATAAGATGGTGTGAACTTATCTGCCTTGCGGGTTTGTTCCTTGTTTCTATTTTTAAAATAGAATACTTGAGTCGGCTAAGTGATTAAGCACAGTGTGCGGCAGATCTCAACTCTTACTGGCGCTTTTTGCTCTCCTTCTGAATGCCGCTTGCCATACACACTTCTATGTGGTTTTAGAGATGATAAGTAATTAAACAAATAGATTCACATATGCTGCACAAAAAAAGATAAAATGCAAACATTGTGTTCACACAATAAAGTATAACTATATAAACATCAGATCATGTTTAGCCTGAAGAAGAATTTCCCAAAGCCCACAATCACTAAAATATAGTTGTGTGGCACGTAATGCATTCAGGTTAACCTAAGATTTTTTTTTACAGTAATGAAAATATAAGGATACAGAGTCTTGTCAACTATTCCACCCAAGTAAAGCACACAGCAAAGGAGAGGACTGTGTGAATCAAGGGCCATGTGGATGCCCTAACACTCCAGAATCTAATTTCTTAGTTTACCTTAAAGCAGTGGTTCTCAACCTTTCTAATGCTGTGACCCCGCAATACAGTTCCTCATGTTGCAGTGACCCCAAACAAAAAAATAATTTTGGTGGCTACTTCAAATTACTAATTCCAATAAATAACATTTCACCATGGCATAGCATGAGTTTAAACATGTATTTTCCAATGGCTTTAGGTGACCCTTGTGTTTTGGTCGTTCGACCCCCGCCAGGGTCAGGACCCACAGGTTGAGAACCACTGCCTTAAAGATTCCTATATGTAGATTTTTGTACTCTTCATTATATTTTTGTTTTTTTCTTTTAAAAATACAATATTAGAACAACTGTTCCAGGAAGACATGCCATATTTATATCCGTTTTCTCACAATTTCTTGGGCTCTCAATATCCCCATGTACGGAGAACACATGTTTGAGTGAAAGAGGTAGGGGATCCAAGCAGAGTCTACTCAGGGGACCTGACCACACAGTCTACACAGGGGGTCGAATCATACAGTCTATGCAAGGAATGTGATCACAGAATCTACACAGGGAATCTAATTACATAGAATCTGCACAGGGAATTGGATCAGAGCCTACACAGGGCATCTAATCATAGAGTCTACACAGGGCATCCAATCAGATAGAACCTACACAAGGGATCCAATCACATTATCTACACAGGGGATCCAGTCACAGAGAGTCTACACAGTGGATGTGATCACACACTCTACACAGAGGATCATAGTACATTCCACACTCTTTCATGTCCCCTGTCTGCTAACTGGTGTGGACATCAGTGATTACCCAGTGTCTTAGTTACTCTTCTATCATTGCTGGGACAAATACCTGACATTCAAAATGAAGGAAGAAAACATTTATTTAGCTCACAGTTACTGGAGGTTTCAGTCCATATTCAGCTGGCCCAAGGCTGAGTGGGACAGGGCAGAGAGCATCCAGTTCATGGTGGCAGAACAGCAACAATATGGTGGCAGAGGCAGCCAATCAACCAAGGCAGCAGAGCAACAGCAATAACTCTAATCTGTCTCTCTGTCTCTCTTTATATTGCATTCAGGTTCTCTGCCTTAGGATATCTGCCCTAGACCACACCCATAGTCTCAGCCTTACTCAGACCAATAATCCCATCAGTACTAAAACATAATCCCAGGGATCATGAATCAAGTCTCAATGGATGGAAGCCACGCCCCATGATTGCATGAGGCTTTGGGGGTCCAGGGGTGGAATGTTATGGTTTATGTCTAGTTGTCCCCCCAAAACCTCATGCAATCATGGGGCAGAGACTTCTAGAGTTTAAGACTTGATCCACGATCACTGGGATTGTGTTTTAGTACTGATGGGATTATGGGTCTGATTAGGGATGGGACTATGGGTGTGGTCTAGGGCAGATATACTAAGGCAGAGAGCCTGAATACAATGTAAAGAGAGACAGAGAGACAGACTTAAGCTGAAGCTGTTGCTCTGCTGCCGTGTTTGGTTGGCTGCCTCTGCCACCATACTGTTGCTGTTCTGCCACCATGAACTGGATGCTCTCTGTCCTGTTCCACTTGGCCTTGGGCCAGTCGAATATGGACTGAAACCTCCATGAACTGTGAGCTAAATAAACCTTTCCTTCCTTCATTTTGAGTGTTGGGTATTTGTCCCAGCAATGAGTAAAAAGTAATGAAGGCACCCAGCATCCACTATACCCAAACAAGTGAGCTTAGACTCAGTTTGGAAATTCTATCCCCCATCAGTGGCTTGTTTAGGACAGTGCATTAAGACTAAAGGGGACATCTCCTGAGGGGGTCTGTGGGAAGACTCACTTGAATTTCATGGGCATCCTGAAGATAACATAAAGAGTTCATTTAAACAAGGTGGTTACCCAGAAGGAAAGCCAGCCTGCAAGCACAGCATGTGAGCTGCTGGTCCTCGGATGTCCTGAAGCAGCACATCCCTTTTATACTGTGACTTAACCGGGCGTGGTGACGCACACCTGTAATCCCAGCACTCGGGAGGCTGAGGCAGGAGGATTGGTGCGAGTTTGAGACCAGCCTGGGCTACAAAAGTGAGCTCAGGACCAGCCTCAACTGCGTAGCGAGACCCTGTCTCAAAAAGACAAAACAAAACAAAACAAACAAACAACAACAACAAAAAACTGTGACTTAATACCTGTGCTTATCAATGGAGTCAGTTAATATGTGGATACTTTGCTGATTGAGGAGGTTTTTAACGACACACATCATGTTAGACACAAAGCCTGTTACTTAACTTTGCATATGAGCACAAATACAAAACCCCACAAGGACAAGATGCCTAATTCACATGCATAGGAGTGGAATGAAACAAATATCCAACTTAAGATGCAGAGTGTTAGTTTCCCAGCCAGTGCTGGTCTTCCAGGGTACCTACATCTAACTGAGCAACCTGGATTGTGGACACAATGGCCCCAAGGCAGGTGAGGGCTGCTAGTGTCAGGAGATGGTACACATGTGGACCCTCATATTGTGTGCAGCTAGAGGACTGCAAGGCAAAGAAAACAATGAGATCGAAGCATGGGCATTACTAGCTGATGTGCAGCCAAAAAGCACTAAGGGATAGTTCAGTCTAAAGGAAATGCAGTCCTGGCCTTCTTGGGCTCTGGACATAAGTGTGTGCAGACAGAATGCAAGGAAGCGAGGGAGATGCCTATGCGTTGCAGAATACCCAGAGATGTGCCAGCATAGCTGAACATGTAGAGGGTCTGATGATGCCTGTGTGCACCCACCCAGTACAATGCGAAGGCTGCATGGCATACCTACCCCTCCACTAGTTGTAGGAGCTCCTTGGGCCAGTGGGCACTTGATATTCCTTAGGAGAAGGAGATTTATTTCTTCCTGGTATTCCTTAAAAACCAAATCTTGTCTGGTACTGATATGGAGATTTCACTCCCACAGCCCACCCTCATGTCCCCAACAGCTTAGAAGTATCAGTGCCACCCTCATTTGGGGTGGGGCTGCTGAGGTTGCATTGAGCTACAGTCCTCCTTTTCTATTTTTAAATTTTTTTTGACTTTTACATCTTTTATTGGTTGTAAAACAAATCAGAAGGAAGACATCATTTTAAGACATGTGAAAAACATATAAAATCCCAGCTTCAGTATCCAAAAATATCATGTTATTAGGACACAGCACCTTTGTGTGGGAACTATCGGAGGCAGCTTTCTGACTGCAAGACTGGATGTTGCAGTATTTACCCTTCCTACTCACCCTACTTTCTGGTTGTTTTTCTTTTGTTAATTGTATTTGGTACAGGGTCTCATGGCACAGCTCAGACTCATAGTGATCCACCTGTTTAGCCTCTCCAGGGCTGGGATTACATGCATGTGCCACCACACCTAGTCTTGGTGGCTGGCTTAGCATGCCCCAGGGCAGGGCCTGCACAGCATGTGATGCCAGGCACCGATATTTTAAAATTTTAAGAGTCTCACTAAAATGTTGATTTATACTTCTGGGCTCTCACTTGTGACTCTCCTGCCTCAGCCTTTCAGAGAGCTAGGATTGCAGGCAGCTGCCAACATGCTTGGCTACCATCTTCATCTTAAAACTAGCCTAACTTGGCCATTGCTTCCATTAACCAAGGAATTCGGTGAGTGGCAAACACATGGAAGGCCATGGAACACAGATTCCTCCAGACCTCTTTTGCTAGCAAAGTGAAAGTTTTTGATGTTAGGGACTCAATAAGGAACCCTTGCCAATCAGATAAGTTAGAAGCAAACCCCTTCCTGCCATTGCTGCTTGCTGCTGAGACTATGAAGCTGGGGCAGTATTCAGACACAGTCACAGGAACCTTCACAGAACAGAGAAACAGGCCAGACAGGTTTGCACTCAATTCAATCAGCTTAAAAACAAAAGTGGCTTAAGGACATTTGAAACTTCCAAGTTCAAGTGCATATGTATCCCATTTGTGAACTACAGTAGAGCACTCTCTCTTCCAAGCATGTGTGCCAGAGTACACACACACACACACACACACACACACACACACACATATACACACACACACACACACACACACACACACCTCTTTATATGGTTTATTCTGGAGGTAAGTCTATCTGTAAGAATTCTTTCTTTAAGAAAGACCCAAATAAAAGAAACCAGGGCAGGCCAGATAGCTCAGTGGACTAAAGTGCCTGCTTAAGAAGAGTGCAGTGGCAGGTGTTCAATCTCTAGCATGCTGTGCTGGCCCTGCCCCTGGGCGTTTAGTTGGTGATTGAGATTGTGCTTGTGAGGCCGAAAATAAGAGATTTAAATAAAATTATGAGTTTGATCTACGTAGTGAGACCTTATAGACCATGTAGAACCTGTGGGGGGGGGGGACAAAAAAACAAAAAAACAAAAAAACCCTAGAACAACTTTTTAAAAATGTGATTTATTTCTTTAATAGAATTCTGGAACTATTTTTTCGCCTTGTATTTTTTAGGGAAGGGTCTAAAAAAATACAGGGTCTCACTACGAGATTGGGCTTATAGTGATCCACCTGTTTTACAGCCTCCCAAGAGCTGGGATTACAGGCATGTGCTGCACCCAGCTGCAACTGTCATTGCCCCAGGGGTGTGGCTGGCAGGGCCGGCCCAGGAATTGAACTCCCAGTCCCTGCACTTGCTTGTGGGCACTTTAATCCACTGAGTTATTTGGCTGACCCTGAAACCATTTTTCAAAGATACAAGTTTTTTGATCTAGAAATTCCTTCTCATGGCACTATTTCCTCAAATATTAGATTGAGAAAAGAACCTCTTATACCCGAACCCAGACCGTTCAACTTCATTTGGATATATGCTAATTTACTGTTACGAAGTAGCCCTTGGTCACTTAATCATCACCATAACCTACAAAAGCGCTGTTATTACAGCTACTATGGCCTCTACCTTACCAGTGTAGAGCTAGGTTCATCAAAGGTGATGGGACCCGGTAAGATCCAGCCATAGGAAAGCCCAGACACGGGGGTGCCAGGAGGCTGGTAACTGAAGCAAAGTGGAATTGAATGCTTGGTACTGGGTGAAGTCTGGGCACAAACAGGGCAGGACAGGAAGAAGCACAAACCAAGTTCACGTGAGCAGTTTGGAATGAGCTCACCAAGAAAGGAGAAGCCTGGGGAAAGGGGAAGCAGCAGGTTCAGAGTGCAAAACTCCAAAAAAATCAAAGAAGAAAAGAGGTCATCTGCTCTCAGAGGTGTTTACAAAGAGTCGGGGACCATGACTGTGATCCTGATCAGGACCATCACTGTGACCTTGGCGGTCTTCATCACAGTCATACCTCGGCACAGTGCCCACACATAACAAGCACTTCACCAAAGCTTGTTGAAGCAGGTAGGACCCATGGGGGCTCAAATAGGGTCTGGCAGCCTAGTGGGGAAATGTGTGTGCCAGCTACCTAAACAGGACAATGTCTTAGAGTGCTTGGGCTGCAAATGATGGAGGCACGACGCTGACTAATTTTAGTAAGATGGAATGTATGGCTGTGTGGTTAAAGAGGGAGCTGGCAGGGCCAAGCAGGCCAGTGGGTGCTGAGAAGTCTTTTGTTCTCCTCACATTACTTCTCCTCTTTGAAGTTGGTTCATTCTTTCTCCTGAGTGTGGTCCCTGGCACATTTCATTCATTCTGTTGGTTGTGTTATCACAACAGGGTGCAAACTGCATGTCAAGTCCCTTCAAGGACAGGGCCTTGTAGACTCTCAACCAGAGAGGAGAGAGCTCCTCCCTGCTGGTTCCAGCAGGCCACACGGTGGGAAGAATGTTGATGGGCTGAATGCATCAAGGCCAGCATGGCCAGCATGAAGGAGAGGGCTGTACAGCCAGCTCACCCTGAGGCTGACGTCGACCTGAGTCCAGGACAGCAGGGTGCCATGATGGACAGTGTCCTCCAGAACAACTAATGGGGGAGCAGCTCACCAATAAAGGAGAGCCTGTTTCTAGATGACAGGGGCAAAAGGAGGTGGGCAGCAGGAACAATCAACATTCTTGAAAAGAGCTCTTGCTTGATTAAAAAAAATTGTTTTGAGATGGGTCTTGCTGTGCAGTCCACACTGGCCTTGAACTCCTCGCCTCATGCACGCTGGCCTCCATCTCGCTTCCTGCCCCATTCTCCAGGTTGTGGGCATGAGCCACCACACTGGATTGGGGTATTGGTTTACAAGCAAACCGAGATGGAGGTTCAGGCAGGGCCCTGACCTAGCTGGGACACCTTTATGCTGGGATGCCCATATCTAAATTCCTGTGCTATCATTTTTGCCATTCTTTCTTTATTTGTATCAGAAATGAATAACCCATGGTGATATGCTTTCTCACCCGCAGCAAAGGCCTTCTAGCTCCTCACCAGCCCATTCCCACAAAATTTAAATTTAGCTTGATCCTGCTTAGCAAAACAGTGGCCACAGGACATGCATCATATTAATAGGAACTGCCTTTTATTAATGTGAGCTCAAATTATATATATATATATATATATATATAATATATGTATATATATATATATTTTTTTTTTTTCCTTTTCAATGATGTGGTTATGAGGCACTTGGAAATAGCACTTATGAAGTTCTCTCTCTCTCTCTCTCTCTCTCTCTTTTTTTTTTTTTTTGTGGAACTGGGGATTGAACTCAGGCCCTTGAGCTTGCCAGGCACTTATTCTACCGAGCTGTTTCTCTCAGCCTCATCCATGTATTTCAAACAACAGGACACATCCTCTTTTTATTCCCCCAAAGAATATCAATAATCCCACATTATTAATTTTATCGGCATTCCATGAATCCAAAGCTTATAACAGCATTAAAAGGACCTTCACCCTTGCCATCTGGGAGACCACTTGTTACTCTCTTTTCCATAAACCCAACACAAAAAGACATCGAGTGTCAACAGCCAAAGCCTCCTGCCAAGGTCACCTCGTTGCTTTTGTATGGCCAAAGGCACTTCCCTCTCTCAGCGCTGGACTAGAGCTGCAGGCTGTGTGGACAGGGGCTCTGGACAGTTGCTTATGCTTTGCCATCAGGATGCCATGGGCTCCGGAGCTTAGCCAGCCCCTTTCGTCCAGTCACTCTGTGCAGGCCCAGAGCCCCTGAGGCAGCATCTCTCCTCCCTTGTCCCTACCCTTGCACATCCTCTCAGTGATATGCTCCCTTCTAGAGGAAAAAGCAGCCAGGAATAGCTAAGTGATGCTGCCCCCTCCTTTACAGTTTCCCTGTCACCTCCTCTTCTCCCTTTTCCTCCGAGGCAGCCAAGCAGGCAGCACTCTGGCAGCAGTGTGGCAGTCAGGACAGGTCTCACAGCTGTCAAACAGGCCTGCCTGCAGGACCAGTTCTTACCTACTGCCAGTAATATCCTGCTCAGGAGTAAGCACCTGCATCTGTGTGTGAAAAGAGTTTTATAGGGTCTTTCTGTAAAAAGGTGGTTACGGCTGCTTTAAGAAACATGGGGTATGTAGGGGCCCTTCTTCTCTGGTGGCTTCCTCTGGCTTAAGACAGGAGGTTGGCCACAACAGGAAGTGAGGGATGATATGGAAGAGAAAGAAAACAGGCCTGTACTGTCAGCAACTCCATCTCTGAAGGCACTGAGGAGGAAAGGCGAGCAGCCCTGGGGCTCTGGGCTTAGCTCCTGGCATCTCCCAGCGTGAGCCCGGCAGAGCCCAATGGAGCTACAGTCCACAGGGAGGCGTTTTTCACATAGCATGGTCCTGAGTGGCAAGACAGAGATCACGCAAGGCTTCATCAAAGAAACAGAAACAATAAATTATGCTCCACTGACTCTGGACCTCACAGGAAATGCTGTCGGCTGCAGACAGACAACCAAAAACTGTTCACAGATAACATGGTTGTCATTTTGTGTGACATTCTGATCTGATGGTATCCACTGGGCCAGGAGGGAAAGTAGTTTTCCACTCCAGGTCAGTTTGGGCCATGCCTGTAATCCCTGCCCTTTTTGGGAGGCTGAGGCAGGAGGAACGTAAGTTCGAGTACAGCTTGAACAACATAGTAGGACCTAGTCTCAGAGTTCTAATGAAAGGATAGAGAGGATGTAGATGTAGTTCAATGTGAAGACCTTGGGCTCCACACATTATTAAAAAAAATTAATAAGTTTTTAAAATTATTTAAAAATTAATAAAAAAGGAGAAAAACTCAGTGATGCTGGCTGACGAGTGATGTGTGCGGCCGCTGCAGAGTGAGCTGCCCTCCCTCCTGTAAGTGAGGTCAGAGTGGACGGGCTCCACCTCTCTACACAGCCAGCATTTGATATCTGTTTCTTGCTGGAGACCAGGCTCTGAGGTTTTCACTCCTATCTATGTTGAGGCAAAACATCCCAAGGCTCATTGAGGAGAATCCAGGGGGCTGTGGACTTAGATCCACAGAGTCAGCCCACTTTTCTAACTATTGTAGACTTTGCAGGACAATGGTCTCAGGTGTGATGACTCAGCTCCACTGTGGCAGTGGGAACATAGCCAGAGAGAGCAGGTACACAACTAGACTTGGCTGGGTGCCAATAAAACTTTATTGACAAAAAAGGCTAAAGCCAACCCCCTCCCTTGTTGGGTTATGGGAAATATATCCAAGTAATAATGAATGAATGGAAACATACTGTGAAGCCAGGAGAACATTTCTGACTGGAAAGTAGTTTAGGTGAAAACCTGGAGAGTTCCTTCTGAAGTGATGGAGAACCCAGAGTTCCGAGACCAGAAATATGCAGTGCGCTTAAAAATGATAACAGTGTATGTTTAAATGAAAAATCAAAAATTTATTGTAGTAAAAGACGTGTTCATTATTTCTCCTCAAAATACTACTCATCACTTTGAACACACTTTTAAAAAGCATTTTAAAATATTTTATTAGTATGTGTTTGCAGCACAGAAGGATTATATTCACCAAAGGGCGCTGGCACCTGTATACAGCACATCTCGGCTCATTTTACTTCCTTCCCCTTTCCTTCCTCTTCTGTCAGCTTCAACGTGCTTATCCTACCGTTCTCACCTCTTTCTGAAGCAATACTGGAAATTCTGTAAGAGGCCTTTCCTGGATACCTCAGTGTCCCGCACTGATTAAAATGTGTACAGATATTTCTGTCAAATAGAAACACAATGGTTCATCCTCTCCCACATTATTCAACTGATCAATCTGGCCTTCTACTGAGCTCAAATGCCATGAGGGGAAAAGCCGGGCACTTGATTCAGGACCAAGACAGCTAAAGACATGAAAAAGGACTTGGAGACTGCCTCAGAGAGTGACAAGAATGATAGGGTCAGTGTGTTGGGTATGAGGGGAGCACTTTGAGGGGCAGTAACGGCAACGTGTCTTTTACTGTAATGTACTTTTTTTGTAATGCATTTCTAAAATTTAAGTATCGCTCATATTTCTGCTCATGTCTCACCTTCCTTTGCCTGCCCATTAATAGCGCGATCCCGGGCACCTCCCTGTGCAGACAGAGTGCTGCTCCCTGCCATGCATGTTTCAGAGCCATGGTATTTACCCAGAAGGCCACTGCCCTTCCTCCTATTGAGCAAGATGCTCTCTCCGGGTTTGTTGAAAACCAAACCTGTCATCATGGAACAAACTTAATACAAAATCCCCCCGGCACTGGTGAGCAGAATTATTAACAAAAGGCTGCAAGGTGATGACATGAAACAAGAGACTTTGGCATTTCCAAGAGGAAAAGGTAGAGAAGGAGGAAAGAAAATCATGCAAGGGCCAGGCGCATTGCAGGAGCCGGACAGGTGGGCCTGGGTAGGGTCAGATTGAGGCAGCCGTCCTGAGTCAGCCAGCAGCACTGGAGACAGCCGCAGATTTCTGGCAGGACAGAGCCACACTGAGAGCAGGGACCATCCCAAGTAGAAAAAATTTCAAGTAGAGAAGGCAGAAA
This sequence comes from Myocastor coypus, assembly GCA_004027025.1. NCBI lineage: Eukaryota > Metazoa > Chordata > Mammalia > Rodentia > Myocastoridae > Myocastor > Myocastor coypus. Next base: position 74,562 of record PVJA010003459.1, on the reverse strand, counting down.
ACTGGATGTCCACCCCAATCTGCCTACAGTATGGTGTGGCATAACTTTATGCAAAGAGATGTCATGTCAGGTGCAAGTTCGCAGACAGATCCCGCCCAACCTACAGAGAATCTGCCTCTGCCTGACCTGCTTCCTGACCTAGACTGCCTTATTTCACCCCATTAAGGTGCTGGCTGTTTAGCTATAAAACAGAGAGGGAAATAGATCTCCTCTCTCAGGTTGCTGGTGAGAAATACCTGTGCAGCACCTACCAGGACAGCTCTGGGCACAGAGTGGTTTTTCTGTAAAGGGAGCCTGTGATCATTATGCAATTATTCCTGTCTCAGCAGGAAGCATGCTTTCATTTGGTTCAGTGCTTCTTGGTGAGGCAGAGGCCACACTCACAAAAAGAAGAAATAGAGTCCTAGGGAATTTGGCCTTGACTTTTACCATGAAGCAGCACGGAAATCTCAAGGGAGAATCCATAAGCATGGAAACCAAGGCAAGTGGTGGGAAGGCTAGACAGCCATGCTTCTCTGCGCGTCACAAAAAGCAGGGCTGTTTGCTGCCATTGCTCTTCAGACAACCACGAAGGGGCACAGAGGCCACCCTCAATTCATCTTCAGATCTCGGTGTTCATACATTATCCACCTTTCCCATGCACAACCAAGTGCTGACCCCACTCCGCTCTGGGGAAGAACCTTGCTTGCACAAGCCAGTTAGGGCATGAGCAGATCTGGGACACAAGCCAACCCACTGGGAAGAATTCCAGGTCTATCACTTGGAACTCAGGATGAGGGTTCCCTCTCTCCTCTGGATATGTAAAGCACAGAGTGGGGACTAATACACTAAATCAGTCTTGATATTTTATTTTTATTTATTTATTGGGTACAGGGTCTTACTACACAGCTCAAACTTGTAGTGATCCTTCTGTCTTAGCCTCCCCAGTGCTGGGATTACAGGTGTGTGTCACCATACCCAGTTTCAGTGACTGACATGGTGTGCCTGGTTCTGGGGCCAGCATGGCATACAGTACCAGGGATCAGAACTGGCTGCTTACACTTGCCAGGCAGGCGCTTGCTTAGATTGCTGAGCTGTGTCCCCAGGCCCAAGTCTTGATATTTTAAAGGAAGACAATTTGATAAGAAAGCCCATGGGGCTGGGGAGATAGCTCAGTAGAGTAAGCACTTGCCTGGCAAACACAAGGTCCTGAGTCCGACCCCTGTTATCACAAATAAGTAAATAAATAAATAAGAAAAAAGAAAAGAAAGAAAGCTCATGTATGAGAGGCCAGAGTAGAGAGACTTTCCAGAGAACAGCGTCAGCCTCTTGATCAAACCTTACCTAAAGCCCAAACTCTTTGGATTTCTCAATTACACAAGCCAATAAATGTCTTCTAGTGTTTAAACCAGCCTTAATTGGGGTTTCTATTATTCAAATGGTTCTTCCACTTTCAGAATCTGCAGTGCCAACAAGAACTCCGCCCTTCCTGTAAAGGACCACACTTCCTCACAGCAAATGCAACTGCCCAGCACATGGAGGAGGCCCTGGCCCGCTGCCCTTGGGCCATGCAGCAAAAGGACAAAGGGGAAAGGTCCAGCATGGGCAGCTTCCCACCTTTGTCCCTCTGCGCACCTTGTCCTAAACCTTTCCTCTCTATTTTGACACTTCTTGAGGAGTGACTTGCATCACCAAGTCTGACTAACTTCAGCTTCCAAAACCAGGGCTGAATCCAACTTTAAAAGTCTAGTAATAGAGCCGGGCGTGGTGGCGCACGCCTGTAATCCTAGCATTTGGGAGGCTGAGGCAGGAGGATAGGTGCGAGTTCGAGACCAGCCTGAGCTACAAAAGTGACCTCAAGGCCAGCCTCAACTGCATAGCGAGACCCTGTCTCAAAAAAAAAAAAAGTCTAGTAATAGAGCCGGGCGTGGTGGCGCACGCCTATAATCCCAGCACTCGGGAGGCTGAGGCAGGAGGATCTGTGAGAGTTCGAGACCAGCCTGGGCTATAAAACTGAGCTCAAGGCCAGCCTGAACTGTACAGTGAGACCCTGTTTCAAAAAGACAAAAAAAAAAAAAAAAAAAAAAAAGTCTAGTAATTCCTGCACCAGGCCGTTGGCATCCTGTGTCAGAGTGTGTGTGCATGAGTGTGTAAAGGCGTGTGCGTGAGTCAGTGTGTCAGCGGATGAACAAATGTCAGTGCAAGCAAGTGTGTGTGAGCACGTGTGAATGTGTGTGGCACACTCATATCAGTACAGGAATGTGTGTGAGCACGGACAAGGGGCAAAGCAGCTGCTTTGGGAAAGTGCGCCACCTAGGGTCAGGCTGTCAAATTGACACCTTATGAAGATGCAGGAAGCAAGGTGGAATGCAAGTGGCCCCAAGAAGGAAAACTGTAAGGCATCTAACCTTTCATGTACAGCACCCTCTTTAAAAATAGTAGAGCCTGGAAAGTTGTGGAAACATAGTAAAAAAGGAAACCACACTTTTCTTGTAATGGGAAACTATTTTAGACAAATGGTTGAAAATCTATACTTGGCCTATAGACAAAGAATCCCAAGGAGCCCTCCCAGTGAAGTTCCAGAGTCGTGTGAGCTTTGTTGTGAGATAAGGAGCCGGAGTCATGTGAGTTGTGTTATGAGATAAGGAGAGACAGACAGAGAGAGAGAGAGAGAGAGAGAGAGAGAGAGAGAGAGAGAGAGAAGAGAGAGGCATGAGAAAGACAGAGACACAGGCAGAGAGAGACAGAGAGATACAGACAGAGACAAAGACAGAGATACACACACACAGAGAGACAAAGAAGCAGAGAGAGGCAGACAGAGAGATCATGGCCTCTGCATGTGGCCAAGCCAATGTGATGGCCCAGTGTTGCCAGAACACTGATTTGCTGTCCTACTTTGTACAGGAATGACTCCAGTTTTCTGTGCAGCAGCTGCGATCTTACATGCTACCTGGACACTAACTCATCAGTGTATCACCAGTGCTCTAAATCCTCTACCGCTTCTTATACTTGCAGAAGTTTAACTAAGGGCTTTAAGCTCTTGTTCTTATAAATATGACTCAATCTGTTGCCCACCGGTAGCTCTGTGTGCAGCTAGCTATGCCTGGGCAATTAGAAATGCATTGAGCAACACTATTTGTACCTGAGATGGAGGAGGAGGAGCTGACAGCAGTGGGTTTCTGAACTGTATTTTTCTTCCCACAGGATATGAATCATTCCAAGCCCAATCCCTCAGCAGAGTAAATCTCTTTGTCAGAAGCATGAGGAATCCAAAATGTTCTGTCTTGTGACTTCATAAAAATATTTGACTACTGAGTAAAGACTCCAGTTCCAAAGAAGATTCTGCCAGACTCCTTGCCAGGAGGAACTTTAATAGTCTGCTGAATAAAGAAGGGAGCAGTTCACACACTGTGGATCACTGTCTAGGGACACAATCATAATACAATTCACACTGAAATTCCAGCTAATGACAGACTTGTGTCAAATCTAATTTCACCATACTATTTCTTAAAGTGGAACATATGCAAGCATCTGAACTATTATATACATCAAATCAGAACCAACCCTGGGTGAAGGAGATGGCCCTTTGTTCAAAGATCATCGTTGTAGAGGCTAAAGAGAAATTCATCTGGTTGGATTTCTGTTCAAACTACAAGTGACTGCAAGCTCCCCAGGAATTTATACCACATAGGCAATAATTTACTCAGCTTGCCTGTGATTCAGAGTATGAAATAAGTTCCCCCAACCATTCAGGTTACATTATAGGAAAAGGTGAACTCCTCTGAATGCTGAAGATGAGGCCCTGGGGCTGGGTGAAGAGGCAATGAGAGGGAGAGCTGAGAGGTGGCCAGGAAGGAGAGTGTGGGTTCCACCACTGTCCTGATCCTTCAGGTTCAACAGGCCACCAGATGCCACAGCCTCTTTGAGGTTACCCTTATCAGTGGGGGTTCTCAGAGTTATCATGGGTCCTCTGGTCCCACTCAGTAGTTTAGTTATATCTTCATTCCAGTCATGGCCATGGCCTGTGGAAATGATTCACTGCCATATTCTTGATACCTCATCTACCCTCTGCCTCCATCCCTCCCTCCCTCTCTCCCTGCCTCCCTCCTCCCACACCCCTGTCTTTTTGAGACAGGCTGTCACTGGGCAGTTCAGCTGGCCTTGAGCTCACATTATACCCCAGGCTGACTTCAAGTTCATAGTGTTCCTACTGCCTTAATTGCCCCAGTGTTGGGATTATAGGGCTGCACCACCAGGCCAGGTGAGGCCATACCATTTTTACCTGATATATTTTTTTTTCCAATTTGATTTTGCCTGGAGATCAATTCATGGCTGTTTTTGTTTGTTTGTTTTAATTTCATTGCTATCAAGTGAGTGGCTTCTGGTTTGTTCTATCTTGTCCCCTGGACTTCTCCTGGGTGGGCTGGAGGTTTGGAGTTTCATTCTGCTTGTGTTTCTTATCATTTTCTATTTGTTATTTTAATTTATTTCCTGTGTTGATGCTTGTAAATTGCCTGCTTTAGATAGCTTTATCAGCAGTACTGAGGGTATGCTAGGAAAGGTCTGTCCCTCAGAGATATATTCTATGTGCAGCTGGCTCTTGATTGTTGTGTCTGTCCGAAGAGCCTGCCTTCCCAATATGTTAGGGATGAGGAGCTTCTACCTCTTTACTTCAGCATGCAGTCCTTTGGTACTGGACTGTGGTGATGCCTATGACCCTGAATAATCACAGGCATACAAAGGAGAACAACTGATTACAACAGGTATGACACCCTAACTAAAGAAGTATACATAGCAATAACAATAGCATCAAGTACGGCTAGCAACTGACAAACTTTGGTAACTATTAACTATAAGAGCAAGATCTACATTTATATAACAAAACCCAACATAAAACAGGAACTTATATGCAATGAATTTTTGCTTAGTTGAGTGATTTTACCTTGGGTGGTAGAGTTAAGAGGGGTAGCAGAGAAAGCAGAGAGATAGATGAAGAGAAATGTAGTAAAAGCAAGGCTGGAGGACAAAGCATGATCACCCAAGCTTTTGGAATTTGGAGAAGAAAACAAGAACTAAAAAAGCAGGAGAAAGCAAAAGAATACAGAGGACTAGAGAAAGTGTTAACTTGCTTGAAAATATAAAAATAAAGAAGGAAAAGTGAAAGAAGAGAGAGCAGAGGCAAACAAAGCAAAATCCTAAACAAACAGAAATGAAAATAAAAACTACCATAAAGAGAGACTAGAGACAAGACACACCCAGTTGGTCCAGGAGGAGAACAACTTGCCAGAGTGGCACAGCAGGTTCACCTTCAAGGGCTGCAGCAGAAAGTAGTGAGCTCAGCAGCCAGACCCAAGTCACACCCACCTGGATGAGTTTGAACTCAGTAGATACAGATCTGGTGCTAAGGTAATAACTCTACCAAAGCTCTACCCCAAAGGTCAGAAAGCAGGTCTATACAAAATGACAAAGAGAAGGAGCAAAATGTATTTTCAGGCACCAAGCCCACCCAGAACAAATACAGGAGACAATAGCATAGAAGAAATTGGAAGCCACACACCTGAAATTTCTGAAATAATAGCACCTGGAGTAAAGAAACAACTGCATAAAGGCATAGAGGAAATCAGATCAGAAATAATTTCTGAAGCAAAAAAAGAAGTAATACCTATAATAAAAGAAGTATTAAGTGCTTCTAAAGGCAATGATAAAAATAAAGGAGAATAGAATAATGATGTAATCATTGAATAAGCAATATAGGAAAGAAATAAAATGTGTGAAGCAGATTCAAAGTGCTATAAAGGAGCTTAAGACCTCAGTCATAAGCTGGCAAAACCATTTCAATGAAAGTGAAAATAGACTTTCCCACCTTAAAGACACCATTGCAGCTAGTGAAGAGGAAAGAAAAGAACTCTTAAAAACAACTAGGATGCAAGAAAAAATGATTCAACATCTGCAAGATGATGCAAAGATGAACAATGTAAGACTAATAAGCATCAATGAGAAAGAAGGAGTCTACAAATGATATATAAAGAATATGGACAGAAGTAATAGCAGAAAACTTCCCAAATGTGGGGAAACAATTTGACTCTCATATAGCATATAGAACCAAAGCAAATAGAACTCCAAATAACATTAACCCAATTAAAACCACATGTAGACATATAATAATCAAGATCCCAGAAATTAAGCACAGCAACAGTTTATTAAAAGCTGCTAGAAAAAAGAAACAGATCATATTTAAAGGAAAACCCATTAGAATAATGGCAGAGTTCTCTTTACAAACCATCAAGTCAAGCAAAGCATGGAGCAAAGTACTTCAACTCTTGCAATAAAAAAATTCCAGCCCAGCCTACTATACCCTACAAAACTCTCTTTCAAGTTCAATGGAGAAGGAAAATAGTTCCAGGACAAAGAACAACTGAAGAATTTCATGATGACAAAGCCAATCCTGCGCAGTTTACTAAAAGATATTCTAGAGAGGGATCAAAATGACCACAACTCCATTAAGGAGAATGGAAAGAACCCACCAAATAGGACAAACAATTAAACATAGGAGAAAAACAGGTATACAACTCAGTCTTTCAACTATTGTTTTGTATACAGCAGCAGAACATGTCCATCAGTATATCCTACAAATGGACTTCTGCACCCTATGGGTCATGATTCTGTCTGATTCTATGGGGTAGAAATCAAGGAAATAGCAGTAGCTCAGTCTTTCAAGTGACATCTGACCACAAGTAAGCATCATGGACCTTGTTCACGTCTATGACGTACTAGAACTTTGTGTGATATCCTATGCCCAAACTATTAGACGTTCTGGTCATATATTTGCCATTCCAGCATTTATATTATGTTTTATTCTTTGTAATTCTTTACTACCATGAAAACATTTTCTTAGTTGATACCTTGTATATATTAACCTATTCAAATACTATGTGAGTACTCTGAATTGATCACAGATTCATACGTATGATAGATAACATTCTGGCCTCTTATTTGGACTCATGATTTGATTTGAATTTTGAAATATTGTTTTTAAATATTTAATTGAATTTTAATTAACATTTAATTAATTTTCAGAATATTGTTTAATTATATTTTTGTTGTATGATTCATACTGTATCTTTGACTTACAATCTATTTATAAGACAAGGTGTAATATTTTCTCCTAGTATTAGAAACTTTAAAAAGAAAAAAAAATATATGTTTGTGTATGTCTATATCTATCTATGTATACATAAGAGAGTTAGGATAGATATACTGCTATTTTCTCTTAGTTCATTGAGAATAAAAGTTTGTACTAATATTGTATAAACAAGATATCAGGTCTGCATCTTGTTCTCTGAATAACTACTATGAAGACAATATTATGCATGGTATTAATTATTCTAACCATCCTAGTAACTTGTTTTGAAACTATTCCATTGCTATTTTTTTCACATTAAAATGAATACAAATAAAACAAGAAAAGGAAAAAAAAAAAAAAACTACTACCCAGAAAAAAAGAAACCAAACAAAGTCATACACAAAAAAGTTTCCTCTGGTGCCCACAGTTCTGTGGCAGTGTCCATGACTGAGCCCAGATCTGTGCTTGGCAACCCCGCCAACCCTGCAGTAGGATTAGCGCTGGGTGGAGGGATGATCCTGCTCTGTGGGTATGAGTGTGCAGCCAATCTTCAGCTAGTAACTTTCTGTCTGTCCCTCCTTGGCCCACCCTCTCCTTAGCCTATTTGTTTCTGTGTTGCTGTCCTGATTGCCGTGGCACCTTCAGACAGAGATAACCTGAGGCTGTTCCTGGTCCCACGTCCATGGAGTGAGCTCCTTGAGCTGCTTGCTGCAGGGTGCTGTGGGCTGTCCATTTTCCCCGCCTACAGAGCTAGCCCAAGGCTGCTCAGTCCTACTTGATATCTCCAGTGGGAGAAGGACTGATGTCTCCCTTGCTGCTCCACCAGGACTGAGAGCTGCTGAAATCCCATGCATGAGCATCCTTCTTTCAGACTACTGGTCACGAGGTGGGAGGGTCATGTTGTTCCTCCTTTACCTCATCCACTTCAGCCTCTAATCCTGTTGCCCTAGAGTTTCCAGTTAATCACTCTGGTGCAAAAGCAAAACAAAACAACCTGGCCACCCATTGGGAGAAAGCCTTCCCTGGTCACTTAACCTGTGTATACTGGTGAAATCGGCTGCCAGGCTGTGGTGTCTTCTGCTTGGAGGCAGGTAAGAGAGTGAAAGGGCCTTGTCTCCCAAATCTACACTGTGTGGCCTGAGTGTGCTGCAATGTTGCAGTTCATCCAGCTTTTTTGTTTTTGTTTTTATTTGTTTGTTTGTTTGTCTGGAAGCTTCCAGGATGGCAGTCCTGCTCCACCTGCAGATGAAGGTCCTGTCAGCAGCCCTGTGACAGGGTGGGATCACTATTTTCAGTCCTATATCTATGTTTCATTAGATTTATAAGTCTCTTATTCCAGTCTGATTTTGCCATCCAGATGTATGTCCCTCCGTTCCTTCTATGTCCCTCTGCTTTTAGTTGATTTTCTCTGAGCAGCTCCTCCTATTCTACCACATTGTGTCAATAGCATTAAAAAAAAAAAAAAAAACTGCAATAAAGATTCTTAATTAGATCAACACGCGAAACTGTGAAACCAGTCAATAATATTGATAGAAATAATCATTAATAGTTACTGAGAGCTAATGAGCTAAATGCTTGCATGCTTTATATTTTCATTTACTCTCCTAATGACTATGATGTAGACATTTGATAGTTAAGGAAGCTGAGGCACACAGAGATGAAGTAACTTACTTAGGATGACTTAGTCGGAGCTCGACCCTTGGCAATCTGATGTTAGAGTCACATCTGACCTTACACAGTATTTCCTTTATTTATCCTGGAGAGAAATCACGCATGTGTTCTCATAAAGTCTTCTTAAATCCCTTTCCACTACACAGCTTTTCTCAAAACTGCTCCCACACAACCACGAGTCACTGTGACCCCACTTTCTAGCCAGGCTTCATCAAATGTCATCAAATCCCAGAAGTGGTTTTATGAGGAAACAAATATACAGGGTGGACGAAATAATAAGGGTTCTTGTCTTCTTCCCTCAAGGTTTGGCTTGACTGCTTTATCCATCTCAGGGGAATGTGATGAATTCGCCACATGTCAAGAAGATATGCGCCATTCAGAAAACTCACAGAATGAAGACAATAAAGCCCTGCATCTCATACTCTGAGAGCTGCCGAAGAAAACTGTACAGCAGGCTTAGAAAAGAGGTGGAGACCATTTTTATTTGTTTAATTATTTTCTGTCTACACTAACTCTATTCTGTTCCCTCAAAGGTTGGGAACCTGCTGGAATTTCTGAATTCTGGGCTTTGTTGGATTTTTTGTTACACTGAATATGGTTTCTTTTAATAAGGTTGATGTTAGTCCAGGGAAGAAATGTACATGTGGAATGGTTCAACTGCGTTTCACAAGCTTCATTTCCAAGGGAAGACTAGAGAACATATGGTTGTATTTCATCTACACACACAAAGAGAGCGCTTCTAGAAAAAGATGGTTACAGGTAATAGATGCTTATCAAGAAAGAACCACAAGATCCTGTGCAAAATGCACAATGCCCTCCTCAGATCCCTCATTCCAGAGGAAATAATACACTGCTTTAACAACAGGGAGGTACAGGGCAAAACACGATTGCTCACCAGACAATCTTGGATAACACAAACCAGACTTGGAGAAAAGCAAAAAATTCTGTGTAGAGTATGCTCCTTGCTCCTCTAGCGAATTTATTTTTCATGGCCAAGAGCCAGATTTCTCAGAAAACAGATGATCCTTTCTTTCAGCAAAGGAAAATAATGCTTCCTTTTAATTAGAAGGTGTTCCTTCAGTGCAAGTCCAGTGTGTACAGCTGAGGTAGCCAAAGGTAAATATAGCTCTGCAACTAGGTGGGACGATGGGCACTATTCATTGCTGCAGGTGAGTGGCACATTAAGTTGAGGTGACAGGTAGCACATTGCAAGGGACTGCATTTTCATGCCATCACACCACTGTCTCTGTGGGAGCCTGTGCTCAGGAGCTGGGCTCAGCGGCAGATGTGTCATCCATCCTAAAGGGATGCTTGTGGTGGACATCTCTTCCCCATGTTGACTTCTATGTAGTGTGAGACCCACAGCACATCCTAGAAAAGCCTCAGGATGGCTTTTCAGGGTTGGCTCATTGCTCCCAGAGGGAACCTGGTGAACAGGCACACAGATCTCCACCCCTAACTGCTCTTTTATTCCAGCCCCATACACCTGGCCTCCAAGGGTCTTCCGTGTCCATGGTCCGGTCCCTGTACCTCTTAGGTATCCCTTTGTCTGGCTCCCCCAGATCCCTTCCATCCTCCAGTGCACAGGACCAGGTGGTCTCATGGCTTCTGCCGTGCTCTTGCTTCCAAGCGGGACCCTCAGCCTCTTGCCCTTTCTCCTCATTCAGCCCTGCTCAATGGCCAGCTCTCGTGTTCAGCATGAAGCCACTCATGACTCAGCTGAGGCCAACTTCACTTGTTAAATAACCTCTTAGAATTGTGTTTTTCCTCCAGATTCACTTTATTTTGCAATAACACATTTATTCACAAGACTACTGAATTTTTATTTTTCTCCTGGAGCAATGAAATTTTTTTGACTAGGGACTATTTTATGGTTTTGTTCTCTGTTGTATTTTCAACCCTCAAAGCTTTTGTTTGGTGTGGGGGTGGGGAATCAAGGCGTGTTTGTGGAGTACAGACACACTAACGCATCTGTTTGGTTTATTTCTATGTATGTATGTATGTATGTATGTATGTATGTATGTATCTATCTATTTTCAGGGTCTCACTACGTAGCTCAGACTTGTAGTGGCCCTCCTGTTTTTAGCCTCCCTAGTGCTGGGATTACAGGCATGTGCCACCATGCCTGGATGCCACTGCCATCCCAGCATGCATGGCGGGAAGGGTTGGTGTAGCATGTGGTGTCAGGGGTTGAGCCCTGGGCCCCGCATTTGCCCAAACAAACATCTAGTCTGCTGAGCTATCTCACCAGCCCTTAAAATATCTGCGTGATTTAGTAAGAGCTAGATTTTTATAAAAGCAGCACATGGGTTGGGAATGTAGCTCAGAGGCAGTGCAGTTGCTTAGAATGGGTGAGGCCCTAGATTCCATTCTTGGTGCAGAAAGGGAAGGGAGAAGGGGAAAGAAAGGCTAGCACTCATCTTTTTCTCCCCTTTTGTGGGATATAATCACTTACACAAAAGGAAAGTAGATTCCCTAGCTTAATAGAGTACCCTTTCCTTCCAGTTTAAAGATCTAAATCTGGAGTTGTGTTTGGGTAGAACACGCTCTTTTCTTTGAACATCATGCAACACCACGTGGCACAGGGTCGAATTTTGGATCTGTCCTTAATAACGAGCGTCACTGCACAGCGGCTCTGAGCAGAGAATTTCTACACAAGCATCCCTAATGGCGTGAGGCTCATGTCCCAGACCTTGTTGGGAAAATATTGTTTTATAAATTGAGTTGAAGTCTACTGAAGTCTAGTCAATAAGGTTGTCTTCAGGCTCAAAACCCTTAAGTAGAACCCTGATTCTAAATCAGTTGTGGCCCTGACATTAGTTTCCTATGGGCTACTGTAAAAAGGTAATATAAAATGAATGGTTTAGAAAGCAGAAATTCATGCTTTCATAGTTCTGAAAGTCAAAACCCCAAGATCAGCTTGGCTGGGCTGAAGTCATCAGCAGGGCCACTTCCCCTGTGAGGCTCCAGGAAGAGCCAGGCCCTTGCACCTTCTAGCTTTTGGTGGCTGCGAGCAGGCCTTGACTGGTCACAACACCCAGTCTCTGCCTCTGTTCTCATGTTGTCTTCAGTGTGTCTTTCTAATCTGTCTCTTACAGGGCCATTTTGAATGGTATATAGGGCCCATCCAGTTAATTAAGGGTAATGTCCCCATTGCAAGAACCATAACTTAAGTCTCAACTACCAGGTCTTTGTTCTATACAGTAATATTCACTGACACAAAGAATTAGGATCTGGTGTCTCTGGGACCACTCTTTTCCCTACTACCTCCATCTTTTTCAACCCTATGTCTACAGCACACATTATAATTAATGACGCATACTCATTAAGGTATGTTAGAGAACAACTTGACTCTCAGGCGGTCATTGTGGCACTGGATGTAGAGCCTTCTGGTGCAAGGTCAATGTGGGCTTGGTGGTAGGCAGATTTCTGACACGGGTCCCAGAGCTCCACACCTGGTATAAATCCCTACATGCTGTCAGGATTTGTGGTTTGCTTCCAGCCAAGAAAAGATGACAAAGATGAAGGAATGTCAGTACCCTGGTTAGGTTATAACATATGCCAAAGTGGCAACTTAATTATTCTATGATTATCCCATCCTAGCAGACTGGAGGAGGCAAACTGGCTCTATGGAAGAGGCCATGTGAGGAGGAGTTTCAGGGAGCCTCCAGGAGCTGAACATCTCATTCTACCGAACTGAGTTCTGCCAGCAGCCAGTAACTTGGAAGAGAACTCTGAGCCTCAGGAACTTAGAGTCTGGTCAGACCCTGAGCAGAAGACTCAATTAAGTGGTTCCCAGGCTTCTGCCCCACAACAATGGTGAGATAATAGATGGTGTGTGTTGTTAATGCCTTTAAGTTTGTAGTACTTCAGGATGCAGCAAGAGAATATGAGCACACTTGGCTTGAGCAGTGTTTATTATCCAGATGAGCAGCAGGGATGGGAAACACAGAGTAAAGAGCCAGTTGCACCAAACGCCCACATAACAAGGTACACTAGGAAGAAACATGTGTTGTGTAAGTGAGACGATTGAGAGTCAGAAAATGGATTTACATTACCTGGAAAATACATTGGGGGATGGATGTGAGGAAAAGTTAGAAATGGAAAAGAGAGTTTTAGCCAACTTTTTCAGTTAGGGCTAGAAATCCAACTTCAACAGGCCAACACAAGCATTAATAAATAAATCCAAAAAACAGGAATGTGGAAAGCTTGTTGGCTGGCGTAAGCACGAAGCTGGGGTATCTGGCTTCAGGCCTTGGGACCTCTCCATCTCTCTCAGGCCTCTTTCCTGCTGTTGCCCTCACTCTCCCAGACCTTTCCAAAGGAGCTGGTGGGTACTTGTGGGTCTAGCTGACCACAAGCTCATTGAGCAATCGCAAGGAAAGAAATTCTTTCTCTCAATATTTCCTACAATACCTCCTCCGTTATCTGTCACGGGTTGTGCCTGGCCATACACATGTCCACCCTTGACCCAAGGGGACAGCACTACTTCAATCCAAAGGAAGTATAAGGTTCTCTACCTGGACGCTGGGCTGGAAAAGTTACAGGTGCCCACAACCTACAATGCACATGCAGAATTACCTGGATGCCAGCTATATGCTCAGAAAAAGACTACAAGAAGCTGTATCAGGCCAACAACCCAATAATTAAGTGGGTGGAGGCGCCTATGCATAATGGATACAGTAGAGCATGGCAGATAAGAGATACAGGAAGGGAGTTGACCAGGTGACTAGGGGGAGGCTTCTAGGAGGAAAACCTTAAACAAGCAGAACTGAGCAAGCAGAGTCCCTGTCTAGTGAAAGCCAGTAGATTTTTGAAAAGGGATAACCTCAAAAAGTACTGTATCTTTTGCTTTTACAAACAATTGCATTTTATTTTACATTCAGTATCACATTTATTTCTATGAACAACCATAAGTATTTTGACATTTGGATAAATTCAGGTTCAGGAGGTTAAGTGACTTTCCTGAAGTCACTTGACCTAGCAGTAGGCAGAGCAAGGACTCTGGCCCAGGGTGACTGCGTTTCCAGGGCCATCCAGCTAAGCGTCCTTCCTCTGAGTTAGGCTGGTCTGATCAGGTCACGTGAATGGAAAATGCTCAACAACACTGAATTCTCCAACCACGAGAGACTACCAGGAAGTTGACTTTGGGGATCTAAATTACTACTTTTATTTTGGGTCAAGATTCAGTTGACCAGAACTTTTGTAAAAAGTCAGAACTTCTTCAGGAAAAGGAAGGAGAATCCGTGGAAGCAAAAGAGTTGCATGGAGCAGGCACCTCGAGAATGGTCAGCTGGCAGATGCTCTGTGATGCAGTCCTAGGGAGATATTAGAGGAAACTATGGCAGAGGAATTCAGGGTGGAAAGAGCCAGGGAATTTTAGGACTTGCTCCCTCCCACGCCCTCACCCCACTGTGGCTTTTACAGAGTCAGTGCAGAGGGGAAGAAAACGGAGACCTCACCCACCCCATGGCCAGCCTGCCTATGGCCAGGGAGTAGGGTAGAATAAGAAGCAACTCGCACACAGCCAGGTGCCACATGGTACCACTTTCCATCACCTCCACATAGCCACGTAGCGTGCAGCACCTTCCCATCTCACTACACCCATGGACACTGTGGTGCTCCCTCCCTGACCCCTACACACCAGGGCCCTTCAAAGAGGGCATGGTCTCATGGAACTGGATTCTAGGACCAGCCTAACTGTTCATTATAGGGTGACCTCAGCTTCCCCTAAGAGAAGTATTGGGTTGAATCAGCATAGAGGTCCACATACGAAAGTCCACAGAAACCTGGCTGCTAGCAGAGTGTGGAGAAGATGAGTGGGAGACATGGGGACCAAAGACCATGTGGCTCTTCTAGTCAGGATATCCTTGGTGTTTCCAAATGTTCCCATGTTCTCCGAGAGGCCGGAATTCCAACTTTTATAGAACATCCCCCAATCTCTGAATGTTGGCAGCACATCGAGCTTTTGGGCCGATTCGCAACCATGAACCTAGTGTGGCTGGTCTCATAGCCACTAGCCACATAACTATGTTTACTTCATTAAAACTGAACACAGATGAAGCTCAGTCCCTCAGTTACCCCAGCACTCCCAGGTACTGAATGGCCACAAGGTGTTCGTTGGCTGGCTATGGAGAATGTCATTTCCCTCAGGAGTGATGGCTCAGCATTGGCTAATTCAGTGTTTGTGGTGACTTGACAGAACATAGTTACCTCAAATGATGAAAATGATACACATTTTAACAACATTAATGAGAAGGTACTGTGATATCCTGTCTTTCCCCCTTCTCTACCTTGTAAATTATATTTATGGTCTAGCCAAATTGTATTTTAAATGAGGTTTTGGGTTATTTCATAATGTTAGGTTTTCCGTAATTCCCTGGATCTGGTTTCCCACATAAATGGCCTGCTGTCTGGTAAATGGTATAGGAAATAATTTTCTAAATACTGTCTACTTATAGTTAATTTATTTGCCAGTTCACAAACTCTGTTCAAATGGTGAGAGATACCCAGGCCGAAGGACTCTGTTGGGCACTTGGCTGGCGAGCATTTTGCCCTGTCATAACTAAGCAACAGCTTCACGGCCCATGTGAGTGGCACCAGGCACCGGTCAGGGGCAGCACGTGCTGCATGCTGCGGCCCAGGCTTTGAGGAGCCCTATCGCTTTTTCAATGGCTCTGTGAGTAATTTCCATTCACAAACACCACGCCAAACGCACTGGCTTCCTCATTTGGGAATGCGTCATGTGGGTGGTCCAGCAGGGGGCGTTACTTGGAAAAGGAAGAGGATGCTGGAGAGTTGATCCCCCTGGAAGCGGAGGTTGAGCTGCCGACAGAGGACAGCGTCCCAGGCACTTAGGCAAATATAAGGAAGGGCGCTCATGAGTCTGGGGATAGGCCACACACTTGCCCCCTGAGAGGCTGACCTCTCTAGAGTAGGCTCTAGCTTTACTGTCTTTCTGGGATTAGAGATGTGAACCCCAAGCGCTGAGCTCTGAATCATAGTCTTGCCTGCTTCCCAAACATTTCTGGATACAGCCCAGCAGTACAGCGCTATTTGTTTGTTTATTTATTTATTTAGCACTACTTCAGCTCTAACATAACAGGGATTTTTACAGTGGCTGCTTCCAATAAGCAGCAATATTCAACACAGTTCTCGTTATGGTTTGTGTGTATTTGTCCTCCCAAAACCTCATGCAGTCATTGGGGCATGGCTCTAGAGTTTGTTGTTCAATCATGATCCGAGGTTGGGATTATGGGACTGAGTGCTGCTGGGATTATGGTGTGAGTGCTACACCAGTCTGGGGCAGATAATAGGAGAGACTTACTCTTGGCAGCCACTGTTGCTGTTCTTCCTGTTTTGCTCTCTGCTCTTGGCCGCCACCACCCACCATGAAAGGATGCTCTCCCATGTGCTGCTGTCTGGGAGCCATGTGAGTACGGACTGAAGCTTGTGGTAACTGTGAGCTAAATACACCTTTTCTTCCTCTGCATTTTCAGGTGTTGGGTATTTATTCCAGCCATGAGAGAAGAATAACTGAGACACCCCCTTTCTTCCATTCTCCCCTCCTTTCTTTCTTTACATCTTTTGTTAAGGTCAAATTCACATAAACCTCAAACCAGGTCCATTTTGGTGTCCAGTTTGGAGGCTCCTGGCCAGGGTGGAAGCCCATGTGGCTATCACTAATTAAGGCTGCAGCATTGCGGACCTCAGAGCCTTCTTCCTCACCTCTTGTCCCCCACCCCAACACAGAGACCACAGGGCTGTATCCATGCATCCACGAACCCCAGACGATCCTTGGGTGAAATCAAGGAACAGAATTGGGGCTATAAGAGGGAGCTCTATTTTTATCATCCATCTCTAGCTGAAATTTAGCACTCTTTCAATAATGAATGTAAGTCACAGACTACAGAAATATTGGTATCATCTGGCACTCTGACAGCTCTGAAATGAGAGTAGGTATAGACTCATCCCTAGAATTTGCTTTTTATATTACTGTAAATAAGCCTTTGTTTTTATGTCACAGATGTACTGAACATTTTAATAAGTGTATCTCAATGTCATTTATGCAAATTTAAATTTAAAACATTTATGTTTCCCTGAGGATTCCCTAAGCTTTGCCAGCTTACCAAGGGTGGCAACTCTCCAGGGCATGGCTAGCTTTACTGTCTTTCTGTGATTATAGATGTGCTTGTCAGATAAATCAACCTTAGGCAAAGTCGGGCACTACACTGGGGAATTACACCACCATCCCAGTCAACCAAGCAACAAAACATGCAGTTGCCACCTTGCATGGTATCAAGCCAACATCTGCCGAAATGAGTAAGATTCTGTTGCTGCCCAGACTGATGGAGAAGTATACATCTTTTCTTCAAACTGAATGGAAGTTGAGCTGCGCTTCTCTGCAGCCAAAGGACGCTGCTATTAGGGAGACTGCTCCACAGCGCCATCTGGTCCCCCAAGAGGAATGTGCATGGACTGCAAAGACGGCCCACGGTGGGCTGCCAAGTATCTCAGAGAGAGCAGCCAGGCTCCAGACTGATTCCAAGAGGGAGTGAGATACCTGGTTTACCTGCCACAGAAACAGTTACAAAGATTAAATAGAAGCCCTCTGGGAGGCTGATGCAGGAAGATCAAAAGTTTGAGGCCCACCTGGGCAACGTTGTAAGATCCTGCCTCAAAAATAAAAAGGTCCAGGGATGTAGTGCCCTGGGAAGATCCTTGGTTTAACAATCAGTAGCACAAAAAAGAAAAATTTGGCAGAAGCTAGGCATTTATATTCTCCAATTATTTGAACTATATTGAACATATTAATGTAAAGATATGAAATCCAAAATGCTCCAAAATCAGAAACTTTTGGAATACTAACATGAAGCTACAGGCAGAGTGCCATACCAGAACACTTAGTTTCATACACAAAATTATTGAAGACTGTGCATAAAGCTACCTGTAGGCTTTGGGTATATGATATATGAAAGGCAAATGAATTTTGTGTTGAAACCTGAACCTCCCCCTTCAGATGTCTCCTTGTGTCCATGCAAAAATTCCAAAATCTTGGCCTGAGCAATTTGGATAAAGGATGCTGTACTTTCTGATCAGACTGTATTACTGAAGACATATAGATTGTCCCCCACTCTATCACTTCAAAATTAACTTTTTCATTTTCAACTTATTCGAGGAATGGAAATAGGAATCTTTCATCAGAAATACAAATGGTCGATAGGTACAAGAAAATAGTCCTTGACTTCATTAATAATAAAAGAAAGATTGCTGAACAGATGTGGTTACATCTTTCTCTTATCAGATTGACAGAGGCTATATTACTTCCTGAAGACAAATAAATGGCTATGACACATAAGCTTGTGTGTGTGTGTGTGTGTGTGTGTGTGTGTGTGTGTGTATATGTATATATATATATATGTATATATATATATATATATACATATATATATATATATCTATTTAAAAAGAGGCAAATATGTAGCTCAGTGCAAGAGCCCTGGGTTCAATACTTACGATTACAAAAAATGTGTATAAAATATCACAGGAAATTGACGCTAGACAATTGGCAGCAAAACTGAAACTGTTACTCTTTCCTCCTTCATACTCCCAAGGTGGAGAGACAGTCACCTCAGCGGACATTGAAAGTATTCTGTTCCCACAGCACCCTCCACTGGCCACTCAGGGAAGTGCACTGTCAATGTACAATTTAAAAATTAAATGTTGACCCTAGGGCATTCCACTTAAATCTCACCTCTAATGTCTTTAGAGTTCAAGAATACACGTGTATTTCTTTTGGTACTGCCTTTTAGGAAGATGGATAGCTTCAGAAGAAATATCAGAGTATTAAAACACTGTTAATTATAATACTGTTTCAGAGTGAGGGGAATTTGACACCAGATTCTGTTCATTTGTCATGAAGGTGTTTTAGTACAGTACACAACCTGGTTGCACCACAACATGCAATATGTTCATGAGCCACAACAAGAAGTACACTGTTATTATATGTTTCAGAAGGCTCTGAGGGATTAAGAAGTGATTTACCAAAGACCCCAAATCAAGAAAGTGGGGGAGTCAAGAATCAAACCCTGAGAGCATGCTTAATGACTATTAAGGTAAACCCTAGAATGGCCTGGAACTCCTGGTGCATGCTGGGTACAACAGACCCCCCCCCCCCCCCCCCCGCCACCAGAGGCAAGGGCAGCATCTTTAGTGCATATTTGCCATGGTCAGGACCAGAATATGTATATATTTTTAATAGGACCAGAATATTTGTGGGAGGCCCAGAGGCACCTCAGAGAATCACTAAGACTAAAAGGAAAGAGGCCAGCATAGACCCAGGCATCAGAAGTCTGCAGAGAATCTGAAACATGAAAATCCAAGATCTACGGGGTGCACCCTTGGTGGTAGCTGGACGCCCAGAGGGCAGAAAGACTGCTGGGTTGAAGCAGGGCAGGAAAGGTCGCACTGCAATCTGCCTGGCTTGTGTCACCAGACCCCAGGGAGCTTCAGCTCAGCCTCAGGGATCTCAAAAATGTGACTGCTTACCGGCCTCTTAACCCTTCTTTCGCTCATCCTTTGAAATAGCAAAACCTCCTTGAAAATGTCAGCCTACCTTGGGGGCACTCCAGGAAGATAAAGAATGTTTTGGTGGCTGTAAGAATATAAGAGGCAGGGGTGAACTTGCCGCTGGAGGTCGCAGAGGTGGAAAATCGCCAGTGCCAGGATCCCTTGGAAGTGTTGCAGAAAGAGCCAACCCTTGTGACTTCCTATGGGAGGAATATTCTGGGCAAAAGAATTCTGGGAAACAATTTCATGTCACATAATGTGTATTATATATTATAGCAGTCGTTATGCACATTATACCCCTTTGGTGGCAATTCACAGTGTTTATTTAAATCTCTAAGAATTCCTGCAGCAAAGAAACTTATTCTTTAATTTAGCATTTCCTACATTTTTTTTTTTTCACACAGGCATCAAATCTTTATTTTTTCATGATTAACCTAACATTCTGGGAGATAGGAATCTTATGGAGAAGGAAAGAGTGTGAGATTCTCTTTTCTCTATAGCATGGAGATTGTGTCAGAATTCTTCCATTTCAAAACCTGGGAACAATTGCAGTTTGATACCCAGTGTAGATTGTATTTAGTAAAAACTGGGAGCATATTAAAAATATTTCTATAGCTATAAACAAGGTGTTTGCATATGTCAAGTCTCAAGCTTCTCCTGGAGCAAGCTTTATCAAAGCAGCCCATCTTTTCTGTCTTAACTATGCAATAGAAGTGCTAGGAATGCAGTGGGTCACGGCAGTGTAGCACCTGGGATCCCAGCCCTGAGGAGGCGGAGGCAGGAGGATTGCAAATTTGAGCTCAGTCTAGGCAATTTGGAGATCCTGTCTCAAATTAAAAAATAAAAGAGTCTGGGAATGTAACTCAGTGCCAAAGCTCTGAGTTCATAAAATATTTTTGAAAAGCAAAGAAAGATAAAGTTAGAAAGGCCCACACAGCTGGCTGATGGCTTTCTCACCTTTAAAGCTTTCAGAAGGGCCAGCCAAATAGCTCAGTGGATTAAAGTACCTGCAAGCAGGGGCAGGGGCCATAGGATCAATCCCTGCCGGCCCTGCCCCCAAGGCGCGCTGAGACAGCAATTGAGATTAGGCGTGGCGCTGCCCACCTGTAACCCCAGCTCTTGGGAGGCTATAAAACAGGTGGATCTAGTAGTGAGACCCTTAACACCTTGAAGACCCTTCCTTAAAAAATACAGGAAAAAAACAAAAGCTTTCAGAGCAGTGAGTGGTTGAAACAGAGTATGGTAGCTATGAAGCCGTTCTTCCAGTCCGAGACCAGCTCTGTCTCCTGCTGGGTAGTCCTGGTCATGTCACACAACCTCGCTGTTCTTTCATCCACATCTGAGAAGCAGAAAGCACTTCATGGAGCCGCTGCAGCTGGGTAGCCATTTGCTGCTTCTCACTTTTTATGTCTAAAATGGTCAGTGTGAGGCATCATGTAAGGGGCAAAGAACGATGCTTTTTTCTTTTTCTGAAAACTATCACACTTTCATTGTAGGTCCTGAGATCACTGATTTAGGCCCTCACTAGACTGTATTGGGGTGATATTTTAAACTATTAATAGGTTTCTTGGGAAAAATCTGAGGAATTTTTCTGAACTTTAAAAATATTTGTGGTAAAATGGATAGCTAACAAAAGAATCGCCATTCTAACCGTTCTGAGGCACACAGTGCCGCGGCGTTAGGCACCCGCTCGCTGCGGAGCAGCGGGGCCTCGGGGAGAAACTCCCCTTCCCGGGTAGTGCTGAGCCCCCAAGCTGTGACCTGCCTGGCACGCAGTGTCCCCTGGAGACCTGACCGCTCCAGGTGCCTGTGTCCCCTATCTTGCAGGGCGCGCCCCTGTTCGCTGCATAGTTTGCTCGGCACGAGGTCTTCAAGCTATGGGCACGTTGTGTAGGAGGTAGTGTCGCTCCTTGTAAAGACTGAATGCTGTGCCAGGAGGTGGAGAAGCCACGTGCTGCCTCCCCACCCTGCGCTGTGTGGTGAGAGGCAGGAATGCGGAATCATGTGCTAACTCTATGCTTGAGGTGTTGAGGCGCTGTCACACTGCTTTCTGCAGTGGCTGCATCGTCTTTCCTCTCCACCAACAGCGTGTGAGGCTTCCGGTTTCCCCACATCCTCATCAACACTCGATGCTTCTCACTGTTTCGATTCTGATGAGGAGTAGCCGTTCTAGTGGATGTGGCACAGCGTCTCCTTTTGGATTAATTTGGTTTTCTTCCAGTGAAGCGCTACCCAATGCATTCGTGGCGCACAGACCCTCTTTGAAGGCCTCAAGCAGACCTCCACAAGAAGAGCACAAAATTGGAAGCCAGGCTCTCTTTGGGTGTTCTGGCTTTCCTGCTTGCATATTCATCTTTGATGACTTCAAAGTTATTTCTTACTTTCAAGGGAAAAAAGCTGGCTATTTATCATAATTAAGGAAACATGCTTCACAGGAAAACAAAAATCGAGGGAAGGACACTAAGAGCTTTTAATTTCCCGCAGCACAAAACTCTTATACTGCCTGAAAGTTTTTACAAAATTGTGCATTAGTTTTGACATAATGTAAAATTTTGATTAAAACACTTAAAAAGTAAGAGTCATCTTTTGCAGCAGAGGGAGGCCGGGGCAGATCAGAGGGTCAAGTGAAAATGTATCACACACTTTCTCTATGTGAACTTTTTATTACAGGCCATTTATACCTCAAAAGCTGTCAAGAAAAGACTAATGACTTAACAGTTCAATAACACACAGAATATAAGGAATAATCTCCTTTCATCTGATGCCATCTACCAAGCAGTGTCCTGAGTCATCAATAGGACCACCCTGGTGTGGGCATCCTTGCACAATTTCACTTTATGTACACAAATTTATGATCCAATTATATGCTTTAAATGCTCACAAAAGTTTTCTTGCAACTTTATGAGGGCTTTAAAAAGGTCTTTTATTGTGCATAAGAACTTCAAGGTGTTCTGAAATTATAGCAGGTTTTTTTTTTTTTTTTTTTTTTTTTAATAACCAACATGCCTTAAATACTTCACCAAATAAGAAGATGTAACACTTCACACAGGAGTAGCATACTGTGTAGCCAATTACTAGAGAGAGGCCAGGGGAAAGTCTGATCAGATCGAGAACCTGCATTCAACAAACTGATCTAGAGTGGGAGGAACTATTTTCTGTTCCAAACTATAATGAAGTTTTCACTTTGAGTTAAACTTTGTGCCCCAGATGTTTCAGGCCTGTTTGTCTGCACAGACTAGTGAAACATACAGCTTTGAAGTTCTGCCATAAGTCACATTGACTTAAAGTCCATCAATGTTGAATTGTTGAAAATATATGCTCACAGGACTGGCCAAATAGCTCCGCAGATTAAAGCACCTGTTTAGGCAGGCACAGGGATGGGGGTTTGATCCCTGGCATGCTGTGCTGGCCCTGCCCCCAGGGCATGCTGATGCAGCAACTGAGACTGGATGTGGTGGTGCACACCTGTAATCCTTGGGAGGCTGAAAATAGGAGGATCACTATGAGTCCGATCTGTGTGGTGAGATTCTGTAGACCCTGTACTGAATACACAAAAAAGAAGATATATGCTAACTGTGAAAAAAGAAACTAAAAGTACATAAACATAAGCAAGCAATTTGCTTCTTGCCTCCTCGTCCTCTAATTCCATTTGTTAGGCATAAGTATAACCAACAATTTGAGAGGATCTTTCCAGACTCTATGGTGTGACTATGTGTGTGTGTTTCCCCAGTGTTTTGTTTTGCAGCACTGGGTGTGGCACCTAGGGCTTTCACTCTGAGCTCATATCCAGCCCTTTTTTATGTGTTGTTTTGAGACAGCATCTTGCTAAATTGCTGTTTGCCCAGGGTGCACTTGGATTTGTGATCCCCTTGCCTTGCCTCGCCTCATAATGCTGGGATTATAGGTATGCACTACCACACACAGCTTCCTGTTTCTACTTGTGTTCACTTGTTTTTTCTGTCTTATATTGGATTTATCACATTAAAATATTTTGAAAATATGATCTAACACCCAGGCTGAGCATGTGAGTGAGACTTCCTGGGGCCAGCTGGAAACATATTTGACCTAGCACAAAGGCCTGGCATGTGAGTGGAACTTCTTCCATCAGACAGGCTCACTGTAGAACCTTGTAGCAGAACTCCCTGCAGAGAGGCTAGAGGCAAGACCCACCTAGCTGATCCAGGAGGAGAACATCTTGCCAGAGTTGCACAACTGGTTTATCTCCAAGGGCTGTAGCAGGAAGAAGTGAAACTCAGTAGCCAGACCCAAGCCACACCCACCTGGAGTTTGAATTTGTTAGATCCAGACTTGTGTTAAGGAAAGAAGTTTACCAAAGCTCTACACAAAAGATTAGAAGGCAGGGCTATTCAAAATGACAAGGAGAAGGAGCAAAATACATTTGCTAGCTCTGAGTCCACCCAGAAGAAATACAGGAGACAATAGCATAGAAGAAATTGGAAATCACGCACTTGAAATCTCTAAAATAATAGCATCTGGAGTAAAGAAACAACTGCATAAAGGTATAGAGAGAATCAGATCAGAAATAATTTCTGAAGTAAAAAAAAGATGTCATACCTAGCATAAAAGAAGTACTAAGTGCTTCTAAAGAACACACTGAAAAAAATAGAAGGGAATAGAAAAATGATGGAATCCTTGAATGAGCAATATAAGAAAGAAATAGAATGCATGATGAAGATTCAAAGTGCTATACAGGAAATTAAAACCTCAATTACAAGCTGGCAAAACAGTTTGAATGACAGTGAAAATAGACTTTCAGACCTTGAAGACACTATTGCTGCTAGTAAAGTGGTAAGAAAATATCCCTTAAAAACCAGTAGGATGTAGGAAAAAGTAATTCGACATCTGAGATGATGCAAAGATGAACAACGTGAGACTAATAGGCATCAATGAGAAAGGAGTCTGTACAAATGATGTAAAAGAAACATGGACAGAAGTAATAGCAAAAACGCTCCAAATATGGGGAAACAATCTGACACTGAGGTAACTGAAGCATATAGAACTCCAAATAGCATCAACCCAATTAAACGACACCCAGATGTATAAAAGCAAGATCCCAGAAATTCAGCACAGGAGCAGTATACTAAAAGCCAATGAAAAGAAAGCGATCACATTTAAAGGAAAACCCATCAAAATAATGGCAGATTTCTCTTTATAAACCATCAAGTCAAGAAGAACATGGAGCAAAGTGCTTTAAGTCTTGCAAGAAAACAAATTCCAACCCAGACTGATATACCATACAAAACTCTCTTTCAAGTATAACAGAGAAGTGAAATACTTCCATGACAAAGAACAGCTAAATAATTTCATGACAACAAAGTGAGCCCTGCACACTTCACTATAAGATATTTCAGAGGGGGATCAAAATGACCACAACTCCATGAAGAAGAATGGAAAGAACCCACCAAATAGGGTAAACAATTAAACATAGGAGAAAAAGAGGTACACAACAGCAGTCTTTCAATTATTCTTTTGTGTACAGTAGTAGAATATGTCCATCAGTATAGTCTACAAATGGACTTCTCCTGCACCCTATGGGTCATGCTTCTGTCTAGGTCTACAGGGTAGATATCAAGGAAATAGCAGTAGCTCAGTCCCAGAAGTGACACCTGACCACCGGTAAGCGTCATGAGCACTGTCCACGTCTATGACATACTAGAACTTTGTGTGACATCCTACCCACAAACTGTTAGAAGTTCTGGTCATATATTTGCCACTCCAGCATTTATGCTATGTTTTATTCTTAGTAATTCTTTAGTACCATGGAAACATTTTCTTAGTTGATATTTTTGTATATACTAACCTACTCAAATACTATGGGAGTACTTGGAATTGATCACAGATTCATACATATGATACACAACATTCTGGCCTTTTAGTTGGACTCATGATTTAATTTGAATTTTGAAATATTGTTTTGAAATATTTAATTTAATTTTTAATTAATTGTTATGGCTTGTATCTTATTGTCCCTCAAAAGCCTCATGCAGTCATGGGGTGGGGACTTCTAGAGTTTGAAATTAACTCATGATCTCCACTGGGATTATGGTTGATCCAAGGCTGGGATTATGGGTTTTAGTACTGCTGGGATTATGGGTGTGTATGTTACACCCAGTCTCAGGTGGAGAGCCTGAATGTAATATAAGAGAGACAGAGAGACAGGCTCTCTCTGTTGCCATAGTTGCTGTTCCCCTGTCACAAACTGCTGGACCCTGCTGTGTGCCTGTGTGCCTTAGATCCAGCTGACTGTGGACTGAAATCTCCAGTAACTGTGAGCTAAATTAACCTTTCCTTCCTTCACTTTGGTTGTCGGATATTTGGCCCACCAATGAAAGAAAAGTAACTGAGACATTAATCAATATTAATTTTCTGAATATTGTTTAATTTTAATTTTTGTTTTATGATTTATACTGTATCTTTAACTTGCAATCTACTTATAAGACATGGTATATTTTCTCCTAGTATTAGAAACTTTAAAAAGTGTATTTCCATTTTCCATTGACTTTATATTACTTCTTCCTCATCTTTTACACACACACACACGAAAAATGTGTATATAACCTGATATAAGATTGATACTGTTTTGTAGAAATCTTCAATGACCTTTTAAATGGGTTCATCTAATATAATTATATTTTACATAGTCCTGCATAATTACCATTTTAAAGCTCCTTATTCTATATACAGGACCATACAGCAACTTCTTTTGCCTTCTGGATTATGGTCTTTGTTATCTCCTATATGCTACATCTGGAGATATTAGAATATTTTGAGTTTGTATAACTGGAAAATATTTTACTTTTAGTTTTCAAAGGTATGTTTGCTAAGTATAAAATTCAATAAGGACAAATTTTTTTCTTTCAGTCCTTTGAACTAATTAGTCTAGTTTTTTATCACCTTGCTCTTTTTTTTTTTTCTAGTGTGGAATAAGATGCTATTTAATTTTGCTCCTCCATAGCATACATATACATATATTTATGTATATGTTTTAACAATTGTTTTCTTTGCAATTAGTTCTGGATAATTTCATGTTTATATATCTTGGTATGATTTATTCATATGTCTTGTGCAAAAGGTTAATTTTTCTTAGAAATGTGGTGCTATAATTTCATCTAAATTTAGAAATTTTAAACTTTTAAATATTTATTGCCTACCCCTTTCTACTTTGAGAATTCTAATTATATGAATATAAGTTTTTTGATTTTGGCACAGAGTGAGCTATTATGTGACTGATGTATAAATTCTTTCTTCTTCATTTTTATTTTACACAATTTTTGTTGTTATATTCATTACAGTTTATAAATAATTTATTTACAATGTGCAATCTACTATTAATAATTTACAATACACAATCTATTATTAATCTCATGTTATGTGTTCGTTTCAGCAATATTTCTGTAAAATTCACTTTGCACATCTTATATCTTTCACATTTCAATATCTGTCTATAATTTTTAATATACTACATAATTATTGATTTTAAATGAAGTAAATGAAAATTTTTTTGAAACCATGGTAAAATCTGTAAGACAAGAATAGACACTTCAACCATTCCAAGTGTACTGCCATTACATGGAAAAATTCCTTTCCTGACATGGTATCACAATCCTCATTATTTCCTAGACCTTTCCACCACTCTCAGCAGAAACTCTGGACCCATCCCTCAAAACTCCCCTACTTCCTCCTTGCCCAAATCCCTGGTAATCTCTGGTTTGCTTTCTGTTTCTGAATTTTTCTTGATATTTCATGGAAGTAGTCATAGGGTAGTTGTCCTTTCACGTCACTCTGCAGAACACTTCAGTGAGCCTTCGTGGTACACCTATGGCGCGCATCAGAACCTTTCTTTCTGTGACTCAAATGCATACTCCCATGTACAATGCTCATCCACTCATCTGCTAAATGACCCTGCAGCTATGTTCATTCACTTACGACAAACATGATCTACAGTTCTGGCAGTTTCCTTCCTCTTCACTGAATACATTTTAGAAATCTACCCCAACACTTTTTAAAGGCCTCATAGTATTTTGCTGGATGGAAATAGCATCATTTATTCACTACTGCCCTATTAATTGACATATAAGTGGCTACTATATCTTTGTCATTAAAACAGTGCTAGACTGAATGTAATTGTATATCTATCGCTTTGTATTCGAACCAGCTTATCCAGGAGATAAACTCCTAAATACTTCGTTAGCATGGATATTTAGAATTTTGGTAAATGCTGCCAAGCTAGGTTCCAAAAACATTTCCATGGACTTTTCCATCAATAGTGATAGGAGATCATTTCTTGTCTGTAGCCTTCTAAAAAGGAATAGTTACAACATTTCTTTTGTCCTCTCCACTTGCATAGGTGATGAATTTGACCTTTTAATGTGGGCATAGGGGAGGACTCACAGGTCCTACAAGGAAAAGCAGAGTAGGGGTGAGTTGGAGGATGTCAGAGTCACCTCCAGTCTTATCTGGGTAACTTTTGCTACAGATTCAACTCAGGGAATGGGTTCCAGTACAAGCAGCACTGGAGAGCTTCTGCATGGACTCAGTAGGAAAGCCTGAGTCAGTCGTGATGAAATCTTTTTATTTTATTTATTTATTTTTTTTCTTGTTTCAGAACTTTTGTTTGTTTATTTATTAATTTTGATGGCCGGCTCAGCCTGCCCTGAGGGCAGGGCTGGCACAGCATGTGGTGCCGGGGATCGAACCGCGGTCCCTGCAGTCGCCCAAGCTTTCCCAAGCAGGCGCTTTAGACCACTGAGCCATCCCGCCTGGCCCCTCGTGATGAAATCTTAACGACTTCTCCAAGTAGTTGACACTGGCCAATGCTCTGAGACCCATCTGAAGTCCCACTCCACCACCCCACATCCCAGGTGGCCTGGTAGCCTCTACTCAACAGCCTCTTCTCAGCATTGCTCAGTATTATGGCCAGCAGCTATTCAGTTTCATGCTTATTTGTGCTGACAAGTTGTTAATATTTTGAACATCACTCCTGCTTACGTGGGTTGACTTTTTCCCAAGATCACTGATTCCTTTCTCTTTCTATTCTGAAGCTCTCTAGACCTCAATACCAATTATTTCTCTATTTAAATCAGGAGATTTTGTGCTCTTGAGGGCAGGGCCAATGTCTCAATCATGCTTCCACTCCCAAAATGGTTTTGAGTGCTTTGCATATAGCAATCTCCAGACCAGGATCCTACGTCCTGGGCCTCATGGAACTTACAGGCCACAAGACAGGCAGGTGAAAAACACCTGAGAAATCTAATACACCAATAACTTTCAGTGGTAGCTAGGGCCTTAAGATGAGTCAGTGAATGGGTGAACTCCTATATTCCTTACATGCCTATGAGTCTAGATTTTTGCTACGTTAAATAATCAGGATACTACCTGTAGAATGGAAGCTCAAAAACCCTTTTGTATACTCCATATTATACAAATGAAAAATCCAACCAGCTGTCACAGATTCTAGATGAGGACACTAGTATGAACAATAGTTTTGGATGCTGACTTCAAGGAGTGGGGGGTTTCCTTTAGAGAAGTCCCAGTATGAGAACTGAAGGAAAAGCTGCTATTGTGGCTTAGATCTAGAATGTCCTCCTAAGTCCCACAGGCTTTTGGAAGGCAACTGGCTCATGGCATTGCTGTACTCAGCAGATCCATTGAAGCATCCATAGCCGAGGGTGTTGGTAGAAGGTAGGGCCTAAGTGGGAGAAGCACGTTGCTAGGGGCATAGCTCCTCCCATGCCTTCCCTCACTCTGTGCTTTCTGGCTGCCATGATATTTCTGTTTTGGAGCCAGTCGACTACAGACTGAATGCCCTAAACTGGGAGCCAAATGAAGCCTCTCTTCCTTTAAGTTGTGGGTGTTCTGTGCTTTGTTGTAGTGATCAGAGAATGTCGAATGGAACAGAGGAACAAGGTGAGGAAAGGGAGTAAGCAGGCTCTGCTGTCAGTGTGCAAGAAGGCCTGCAGTTCACAGGAACTCATAAGTCAGGAGGCCTAGAAAGGCAGAGAGAAAGAGTGTGGCAATCTGCGCAGGAGAGGGCAGGGACAGAAGCAGCAACAGAGTGCAGCAAGGCTGAGAGGGTGCAGCAAGGCGTTTAAGATGGTTTGACGTGTATTTAAGGGCTCTTGTATGATGTAAGTCTGTATCTCCGATAGTCCTCAAAGCACTTGAATCAAGGAGATAACCAGTAGGAGTATGAGAAATGCACGGATGAACCCGAAGCTCCCTGCGACTTTCTTTCTTTCTTTCTTTTTTTTTTTTTTTTAAATAATTTATTTTATTTTATTTTACTTTATTTTTCTTGTTTCAGAACCTTTGTTTATTCACTCATTTTTATGGCCGGCTCAGCCCACCCCGAGGGCAGGGCTGGCGCAGCATGTGGTGCCAGGAATCAAACCATGGTCCCTGAAGCCACCCAAGCTTTCCCAAGCAGGCGCTTTAGACCACTGAGCCATCCCGCCGGGCCCCTCCCTGCGACTTTCTAGGGCTGCTCTGTCCCAGTGATAGTCACATGAGCTGTGCCACTACGTGCAGGGTGAGGGCAACACCACCGTCCATTCCTCCAACATTGTTTATACTCCTCGACAGTTTTATTTCTCTTATAACATACAACAAAATTCCACCCCAAAGTACACTTTATCCAATGACAAAATCAGTTAATAATTATTGAGCACTTTTTACATGCTTGGCATCCTTCCAAGGACTGCCTGAATCAATCATTTTGTCTGTTTAACCCTACACAGTTGGCACTAATATTGCCCCATTTCCCAGCAAGTGGAGGCAGTGGCAGAGTAACCATTTTGACTATGGTAAAAGTGGTAGAGCAAGCATTTCCAGAATCCACATCTGTAACTACGGCATGCACATCTCACAAGCAGGTACCATCGTCCAGAACTGCAGTCCTACTATTAGTTTTGCTCGAGAAAGCATTTGAGATGACTGTCATCAGTGCTGCCCTGAGCCACTGCACCTTGCTTATGCACGATGCACACTACTACAGATTTCATTGCAAGGCCCTTCAAATCTCCTTTGTCAAGTACAAATTCAGAGCTCAGTTCATGAGGAGATACCTTGTAGTACCATCCTGCAGTGTTCCCTATGTGCCTGGTAGTTAGGGTTCTACAAGACTATTACAACGATGTGCAAGCAGTCAAGTATTTCATTTCTCTTCTTATTACATCCCCCCAAAAGGGATATGGGGGGGAAAGTATTCATGATACAATGGACACAAAACACACCTTATTATGGTTAAGGCAAGGATGAAAATCATTGCATGAATAAAGGTAATTAACCATTAGTTATTCATTAGTCTACTGGACTCAGGCTAATTTAAGTGTTTATGAATAAAAAGGAAGAAATTTCACAACTGTGCATATAAAACTTTATAAATGTAGTACAGGAAATTTGTCTAAGGCATGGTATGGTTTGTATGTTATTTGTCGTTTGTTCATTTGCTTTTCTCTCTGAGAAGAGAGCCTCTATGAAATAGATGCTTAGTTTTGGGTGTTTCACTTCTGTTTGAAATGAAGGGAGTAACTGCATTGCTGATTTCCTTCTTCATTGCTACTGACACATGTTTTGAAGGCACATCGCACCATGTGCCCTGTCCTTGCCCACTCCACAGTGTGTACCCACCACAAATGCACAAGAACTTAGTTCCAGTCTTAACCATCAAAGGGTTTACGTTTATACAACTACGCACTTACCTTTAACAAATAAGTGTTCTCTTGATTTCTTTTGTTTTTGCTGTGATAATCTCCAGATTCTGCCCAGTCTGCACAGATGTCATCTTCTCTCCCTCATTGTCTCCTCTGAATTCCTCATCAAAGCCTGTAACATAGAAAGAAGCCCCTTCAGCTTTAGGAGGCACTTGGGAAGGACTATAAATCTCAAGTCAGTGACACTTCCAATTTATTTCCAATTTTCCCCTGGCTGGCTACAGTTTAATCACAGTTTTAAAAATTCACCTAATTAGGCAAGATTTAGAATAGAGCTCTCTCAAAATACTGATGAAGCAGAGGCTGCTCTCCTTAACCACAGAAGAGGTGATGCCAACTTGGCTCTTCAAAGACAAATACCGTTGAATACGTTGCGTTCTGCCTCTGTAGAAAGATGCTGCTGTGTTCCAAGTTACCTAAAATCAGTGATAAGATCACGGCTATGGGAGCTGGACAGAGAACTCAGGGAAACCTTACCTTAGACTCCATGTTTGAGCTTTATGGAAATCAGTATTGCATGCTCAAGTCTGGTTTTTAACAGATGTCACTTATGACAAGAATTAAACATGTCATGAATACTGATGAAGTGTACTGTGTGTCTGGTACCACAGGAAACTCTTATTTCTATGCATTTTTCATTCTCTCTATAAAAGAAAAGAAAAGAAAATGGCTTTTCCTGTGAAGTGCTGCCTATCATGACATGTCTCCTCTCTCAACAGTCCAAGGCTGAACTGCTCCACCAAACACCAGGGCAGAAAAGCCAACACCAGGGACAAGAGCAGCATGGTTGATCTTCGTTCTTCCACCACACAGTTGAATGAAAGTCTTGTTATGTATCTCATAGCACCTTCCCACCCCCATCCCATCCTCCACAGTGCCCCAGATATAGATGCAAACTTGAGGTGCAAGATGGCTCAGGAGGCAGAAAGAAACCAACCAATTCCTTCAGAAGCACATTTGCCTCGCACTTTCTACTGCTGCCACAGGAGTCCTTATTCTTATTCTTGTTCTTCTTGTTCTTGTTCTTCTTGTTCTTGTTGTTGTTGTTGTTGTTGTTGTTGTTGTTGTTGTTGTTGTTGTTCTTCTTCTTCTTCTTCTTCTTCTTCTTCTTGATGATGATTAAGTTTATTGGTCTTTATCTGAAAATTCTTCATAGAAATTTGGTTTAACTCTCAGCAGCCCACTCCTGAGCTCTGAGGAAGCTTGCTTTCTTTTGAGCTATCTGATCTTTCTTCTGGGCAAGGGACATTTGGGGATGGTTCCACCTCTTCTTTTTAACTCCTCTCTTCAGCTGCTTTTCATAGACTGGATCCTTTCATATAGCAGCATGAGCTTTCTTATACATCTCCTCCATATTGGGAGTTAAATTATTCTCAGTGTTCTGAGAGAACTGTTTCTTGTAAGCATCTTCATCTTCCCCCATCAGGTAGTGCACATAATCTGCAACATTCTGACCCATGATGTGCTTCCAATGTGCTTCAGCATTGCACTTCTTGCTTTCAGAATCATAACCAGGAAATCATTTGGTGCTGTGAGAGATAGACAAGCCTCCACCTACAGCACCCTTTAGGGCTCTGAAAGCTTTATTGCCAGTTGTAGTTCTGGCAAGGCCTGCATCCAAATAGCAGGGGAACGCACCAGGTTTGCCATCAGTGCTTTCCACATTGAATTCATCTCTAGTCACTTCCACCTGGCCTTCATAGATCTTATCCATGCCAAACATACTGAGAAGCCTGTGGGCCAGCAGCAGGCCAGTACAACACACTGTGGCCAACTTTCATCTGTATTGTGGTAGTTCATGTGTGTGTGTTGCACAGACTATCGTATCCCCTTCAATACAGGCATAAGCAATCTGATAAATAATATCTCTGTTAGTTACACAAACTACCATTTTGTATTTGGGTGCATGATACTTATTTTTGTCCTGTATCACCAAGTGTTTCCTAGCATAGTAATCAGTTTTGCCTTCTTGTCCTCTTCTAAACTTTACTTGGTATCTCTTAAAGTAGGCCTTACTCTTGGCAACCTTAACAAAATCCATCCTGTGTAACATAGACCCGCCTCCATGGCTCTACACAGACCCACAGACCTAGCAGCACCACAGGGAGAAAAAGGCCAGAACAAGTGCCCCTGTTCTAAAGGGAACTCAGTATTCAAGGGGCTCAGCTAAAATGAAAATGTGGGAAAGCCTGGGAGTGTACTGCAGAAAATATCTTCTCAGGATCCTTTTGGAAGAGAAACAGACAGTGTTTTAGGAAAAAAAACATAATTTGTTGCCTCAATCTCCCAAAGCTAATGGAGGCAAATTTTATATTAGACATTTTAAATTAGACATCAAAATTCCAACAAAACTGGATTTCAGTAGTGAAAATGGTTGTTCACAGAGAGTCGTCATGGGGGTGGAAAGTAAAGCTCAGTTGGTTGCAAAAGGTTGCATAGTGTAGAGCTGGCCCTGAGGCGACCCAGGCCACTTTGCAGCTTTATCACACAGGTTTTCCTCTTCTTTCTGTTCCCCCCAGGGAACAAAACACCCTCAGGGGTTAAACCCCACCTATGCTGATGCCCCAACTGGCATCTAGTAGCAATACAAGTATAAGGAACTAGCTGAATCTCTTTTCTAATAAAGATTACCCAGCTCATGCCAACTCCAACCACAAGGCTAGCAAAGAGAAGAATCAACAGACACCTCCTGATCCCTAGAATAGCTATCATTTATTGAACTCCAGCCATAAGCCATACAGTATGCCAGCACTTAGGCTGCCACAGATGCTTCTAAGAACTCAAAAATAGACATAGATACTATGAAGATGAGCAAACTGAGTCAGGGAATGAGATACATTGTCTGAGGTTACACAACTAATACACTTTCTGATCCCATGGCTCCATGGACATCAACTTTCTGTCTGTAATAAGCAGCACACATACACACACACACACACACACACACACACACACACACACACACAGAGAGAGAGAGAGAGAGAGAGAGAGAGAGAGAGAGAGAGAGAGAAACATGCATCTATCTGAAAGCCCAGGACCAGGAATAGCAACAAAGAGGACAGTATTAGGAAAGGAAATCAAGGAAAAGAGAACCGAGCTGAGAGCATTATGGAAATTTATTCCACAATTCCATAAGAATGAAGAGCATG
Source organism: Myocastor coypus (assembly GCA_004027025.1). Classification (NCBI taxonomy): domain Eukaryota; kingdom Metazoa; phylum Chordata; class Mammalia; order Rodentia; family Myocastoridae; genus Myocastor; species Myocastor coypus. Next base: position 40,339 of record PVJA010003459.1, on the reverse strand, counting down.
TAGTTTCATCTAACAAATCCAGTAGAAGACACTTGTGGTATTAGGTTCTGAAGATGAATATAGAAGTCCAAGGTCTTGATGAATTATCGCTCATGACTTTGGATCTCCCACTGTGTTACTTTGCTAGGGGTGTATTACCGAACATCACAGATTAAGTGGCTGAAACAACCACATAGTGCTGGAGGCTGGAAGCTCAAGATGAAAGGGTTGGCAGGGTCAGGGCTCTCTATGGTCTCTCTTCTAGGCTTGCAGATGCCTGTTCTCCTGCTGTCTCCTCACGCAACCTTTGTCCTGCACACACACCCTTGGCGCCTCTTTTTGTGTCTACATTTTCTCTTTTCTTAAGGCCATCAGTCAGATTGTGGGGCTCGACCTACCTGTCTCATTTTATTTAATCACCTTGTTAGAGGCTCTGTTTTCAAACATAGCTGCATTGTGAGGTACTAAGAATTAGACATTCAATATATGAATTTTGAGCGAACCAATGCAGCTAACAACATTCACTAAATGATTATTTTGGGTGCCACAGTGATGAGAATCCAGGGACCAGGAAAAGTGATCATCTGTCCCACGTCATCAACCTTCAGCATCATTCATAAAGAAGCTGAAGCTCTCTACTACCTAAATTCAGCCAGGAATCTAAGGATAGACTATAGATTTTGTGTTAAAAAAGAAAAGAAGCGGGCAGGAGCCATCACAAGCTCAGATTGCAAGATATATTACAAAGCAACATTCAATTTTTCACCCAAAATAATAAAAGATAAACTTCTTTAAGCACCATATGAAAAGCTGGCTTTATAAAGTGACTATTTAGATTTTTTTTAAAGAATTTTTTATTTTATTTATTTATTTTTTTCTTCTTTCAGAACCTTTGTTTGTTTATTCACTCATTTTTATGGCCGCCTCAGCCCGCCCCGAGGGCAGGGCTGGCGCAGCATGTGGTCCCGGGGATTGAACCGCAGTCCCTGAAGCTGCCCAAGCTTCCTCAAGCAGGCGCTTTAGACCACTGAGCCATCCCGCCGGGCCCCGTGACTATTTAGATTTGAAAATGCCTATCTTCAAAGAACAGAATTACTCTCAACAAGAAATGCTTGGTGACACTGAGAGGAACCAAGGGGGAGGAGCCTCAGCTTATCACCTCCCCCTTCCGCCTGAACTCCACCCTGATAAGACTCCATTGCCCCGGCTTGGGAACCATGAGCTCCTCCACCACTTGTGTCCAGAGTGAAGCCTCTGTTAGAATCTGTATTACAATTAGGACACCTTTTTAGAAATGCTGGGCATCAGGCTATGAGTGTTAGGGATCAACCAATCAGATAAAAGACAAGTACAATTTTTCTAAACACAAAAAGCAGATTTTAAAAATGGAGAGTAAAGGTAGGCTACCACTCCACCTTCACTAGCAGAGTTGCTTGAGAACGTGGGACAATGGAAGCTGTCGTGCATTGATGAGTATGAAATTGTCCAGTTGCTGCAAAAGGGTCTGAGGTCTTGGGTTAATCATTACATTATAGCTGCACCTCTGGGAAGATGCCTCAAACAACTACAAGAAAGGACTTGGAACAAATATGTGCACATTATAGCAGAATTATTTACAATAGCCAAAATGTAGAGACAATCTATGAGTCCTCCAACAAATAGATAAACAAAAATGCAGATACCTATTCACTGGAAAGTTACTTAACCCTCAAAAGAATGAAATTCTGACACATAATAAAAATATAGGTGAGGGCCAGCCAGATAGCACAGCAGACTAAAGCACCCGCTTAGGCAGACACAGGGACCAGAGATGGGAGTCGGGACTGGGGTTCTATCCCTGGTGTGCCGTGTGCACTGAGACAGTGACTGAGACTGGGAGTGGTGGCATGTGCCTGTAATCCCAGGGATTGGGAGGCTGAAAACAGCTGGATCACTACGAGTGTGATCTGTGTAGTGAGACCCGGCAGACCTTGTAACAAATACATACAAAAAAAAAAAAAAAAAAAAAAAAAAAAAAAAAAAAAAAAAAAAAAAAAAAAAAAAAAAAAAAAAAAAAAAAAAAAAAAAAAAAAAAAAAAAAAAAAAAAAAAAAAAAAAAGGCACATATTGTATAATACTACTTATGAGAGATTTTGTAGGCACAGAGAGTAGAAGAGCAGTTACCCTTAAATAAAGGACTGGAGAATGGGAAATTATTGATGGGTACCGAGTTTCAGTTTGGGATAACAAAAACATTCTGGAGATGAACAGTGGTGATGTTGGCACCACAATGTGAATTCACTTAGTAGGATTGAACCATGCATTTAAAAATGGTTAAAGGGATTAACTTTAATCTGTATATTTTATCTTAAGAAGAAGGTCTTCTGAAAAGCATAGGAATATAGCTGTAGGGCTGGGGATAAAACAGCTTAAGTTCTTTTAGCAGCTAGGTGAATGCCAACAACATACATACAAACAAACAAACCTAGAAGCCTAGCAGTTGACAAATTCCTGGCTGGCTTAGGTAGCAATTTCATAGTTTAGAGGAAATAGCAAGGAAAAGTGTCATTCTATACGGGACTTCTGGCTGATAGGTAGAGGAACTTCAGAAAATGGCCCTAAGTTCTTTGTTTTGCTACCAGGAATCAAACTCAGGACCTGGAGCTTGCCAGGCTGTGCCACTGAATCACCCCCCACCCCGTACCTCTCCCAAGCCCTTTAGAATCCACGTCTGGCTCCTGCCTGCCACCAGCCTCACTTTGCCTTTTTCTTGGTGTGCCCTCATCTCTGGGTAATCATTATGGCTTGGAAAAACCAAAAATGCAACAGATACAGCAACATGTAAAGGATAACACAAGAAACTACTACCCAAGCTGTTCTTTTTCATATTGATTTCACATCCTGTTGTTGTTGTTATTATTACTATTAACAGCAGAATATTTATTGGGGAAAGAAAGCTTCTGTCAGAGAGAGGGACAGAATGGGGACCCAAGTGGTTGCCCTAGGAAGCTACCATTCCCAGGGATTTTTATATGGCAAAACTATGTGGTGAGGTGGGTCTTTGTCTTAGTTACTCTTTACTCATTGCTGGGACAAATACCTGACACTCAAAATGAAGGAAGGAAAGGTTTATTTAGCTCACAGTTACTGGAGGTTTCAGTCCCCATTTGGCTGGTCCAAGGCTGAGTGGAACAGGGCAGAGAGCATCCAGTTCATGGCAGTGGAACAGCAACAAAATGGTGGCAGAGGCAGCCAATCAATCAGGAAAGCGGAGAGCAACAGCTCTAATCTGTCTCCCTGTCTCTCTTTATATTCCTATCAGGCTCTCTGCCTTAGGATATCCACCCTAGACCATACCCATAGTCCCAGCCCTACTCAGACCGATAATCTCATCAGTTTTAAAACACATAATCCCAGGGATCATGGATTAAGTCTCCAACTCTAGATCAGTACTAAATCACATAATCCCAGTGGCTCATGAGTCAAGTCTCAATCTATAGAAGTCCCTGCCCCATGACTGCATGAGGCTTTGTGGGGACAACTAGACATAAACCATAACAGTCTTGATTGGTTCTGGCCCCAGTATGAATTGCTGAATTATTACGGCAGTCATCTAACATGGTTAAAGCCCTTAAAACAACAGCTTATCTTCCCAGAGACTACCTTCCTGCTTTTCCAACTCATCCCAAGGTGCAATTTCCTTTCACTTCAGAGAAGATCCTAATCAGCTCCTCAGGTATATCTAAACATCCCCTTCAAACCCCACCCCTGGCAAAAGGCCATAAAAGCCTCATCCTCCCTTTGTTCCAGTCCAGAGAATTCTTTACCTTTCCCAGATTCTCTCAAAGATGAGAAAGCCCCTTTCCCTTTCCCTTTTTCCTTCTGCCTGTTTCTCTGATAAAACGTCATCGAAAACCTATCAGGTCTAATGTAGAGAACTCAGTTAGGTGGGCATGAGGTGAGACAAAACTATGGTCAACCAATGAGGTTACAAGCACAATTGCTGAGGTAAACTTGACCAAATCCAGGATCAAATGAGGAAGTGAGTTATGTAATAACCAGGTCTGAGTACAGAACAGGAGTTTATCTGGTCGTCAGTACCCATTGGATTAGTGGGACTCCTCCTGGCTGCCATAGTGATGGTCCATTCCAGGCGCTCAGCCCTAGGGAGGTCAGAATTTGTTCAGTCTTTGGTCTTTAGGTCTGGCCCACAGCAGGAGCATCTGTCTCTCTCACAGTTGTAAGGTACCTTGTCTTCCATGCTGTCTCCTTTGAGGGCCTGGCCCTGGCTGACTGCCCACAGTATTTCTGTCCGATTCAGCTGCCCATGACACTTTCACTCTGATCCAAGGGATTTGTGTTTTGTGTCTGGTTTGGTTTTCTTTCTTTTCTTTTTTTCTCAGATAGAGGGGACCTGTGCTTGCCAGGCAGGCACTTATTCCACTGAGCTATAGCCCCTGCTCCAGGTTTGGTTTAATTCAGTTTCACAGACCATGGCAGGAGGACTGCAATGAGCCACCCCATACAGCCACTGCTGGAGGAAGGGACTCTGGGACTTATGTGGGTGGCAAGGACAAAGGAACAACACTTGGGAGGCTGAGACTGGAGGATCACTGCGAGGCAAGTTCAAGGCCAGCCTGAGTTATACAGTGAGACGCTGCCTGAAAACCTGTCCTTATTATTTTAAAAGATAAGATCACATAGAATTTTAATATGCTGCCTTATTTTCTGCAGTCCAGTTCTTCCTGGGTCTCTGGAGGTAACCACTATTACACACTTGTCAGTGTGTGTGTGTTTGTGTGTGTGTCCAAAACAATATAACCTACAGTTTTATGGTTCTTTAAATTTTTATAAAGTGTGTCATGCTGCATGTGGCATGCTGCATTTTTCTCAACATCATATTTTCATTTTGCTTCAGATAGACCTGATTAGAGCATTAGCTGTTGCATGTGACCTTAAGTCAACCTTAAGTCTCCACTTCTGGACTGAAGACACAAGGCAGCATCCAGCGTGTAGGCATCACAAAGGACCCACAATGCACCACCTGCACAGTCCTGCCACACACAGGCCCGCTGGGCAGCTGCAAGGGCTGCATGGAGCACAGTGCGTGCAGGGCTACGTACAGTGCTGGGCAGACAGGAACAGGAATTTCTCCTGGGGAACCTCGGGGCAGGCCAACTTTCCCAGGTGTTTAGGAATGTGTCGACATTTCTCCTGAGCGGGCTGAGCATGGGACGGGGCAAGGATGTTCCATTTTCTCCAGATAAACCAGGAGGCCCTTCCTCTAGCAGAGGCTGCCTAAGGAAGCAGGACGCCTGTACTGGGGAATATGTGTGTGTATGGCTAATGGGGGGATGAGCCTCTGCTCTCCAAGTGCCACCTGCCACAGCTGGCAGTGTCTGTATTTCAAGTCCTTGCCAAGCCTGTCCACCATGGGAATTTCTGTGGCTCTGGTGGGTATCGAATGCTGTGGCACTGTGATTTTAGGCTCGCATTTCCTTCTTTTAGCAGTGATGTGAAAAATCTTTCCAAATTTTACTCCTCATTCTTGTCTCTCCCTCAGGGAAGAACATGTTCATAAGGTCTTCCATTATTTCTGGTGGGTAGCTTAAAGTTTCTGCTTGATTTGTGGAAGTTAAGCAGAGATTTTGCAAATACCTTCTCTCTGTATTTGCTTTGAATTTTATACATGGTTCATTGTACAGACTTTATACACTTCAGTTATTGTGAAATCTATCCAATCTTGAGTGATTTTTGTGTCTCTAGTTTTTAAGTCTATTGTAATCATATAAAATAACCTCCTCTTCTTATATAGAGCCTTAATAATTCTTTTGTTTGGGTTTTTAATTCACTTCACAATTTATTTTTGTACAAAGTGTGATGTGGGAACAGGAAAGCTTTCTTTTTGTAGGAAGTAAGTTGTTGTTGTTTGTTTTTGCTTTTTTTTTTTTTTTTTTGGCGGGACCGTGGTTTGAACTCAAGACATTGCACTTTCCAGGCAGGCACTTGTACCATGGAGCTATTTCCCTGGATCCCTGTAGGAAGTAAGTTGTAACAGCACACTTCCTTTTGTAATGTGAAGTGTGCCTTCCACTTTGACTTCCAGTGTATCCTGTACATAGAAATTCTGCATTTGTCTCATCCATTGCTCGACTCTGTTTGATGGACTTGATCTTTTTTTGTTTTTTTTTTTTCCATTTCCTTTCCCCAATGATACTGCATCTTAATTACTATGGATTTATAATAAATTTTGATTGCATATTTTTGTTTTACTTTGTAAAACTCTAAAATTCTGTCTATCTAGAATACTATTGGGATTTTGCTTAGATCTGTAATTTACAAATACTTAGAGATCTTCAACGTTTTATGTCATTGACTTCTTTCCATTTATATGTTATGTTTTGTCTTTTTAAAATTTCCTTTGTAGTTTTCAATAAACTTCTACATCTTTTAAAAACTTATTCTAAGTTTCCATACAGTGTTGAGTGCTGGTGTGATTTTTTTTTAAAACCTAATTATGAAGATATCAACTTTTTCCTTCCCAAATGTAGCTCTCCTAAGACTTTCTGTTCAAGTAAGAAGCAAATTCAAACTCATTTAGTATGATCATCATACATAGCTTGGACCTATATTTCTTTCTTTTTTTTTTTTTTGTCTTTTTGAGACAGGGTCTTGTTATGCAGTTCAGGCTGGCCTTGAGCTCACTTTTGTAGCCCAGGCTGGTCTTGAACTTGCACCAATCCTCCTGCCTCAGCCTCCCGAGTGCTGGGATTACAGGCATGCGCCACCATGCCCGGCTTGGACCTATATTTCTTTTGGACTTTATTTCTGTGTTTCTTCAGTCATTAACTTTCAGACATACTAGTCGTCCTTCACCGTGGACCCTCACCCTGATAGTTCCCTGTTTCCAGAGACTTGTTCCCTAGATAGGCAGATAGCTGGCTTCCTGTTGTTGTCTGAGCTGCATCTGAGATGTCCTCATCAGAGAAACCACCCATGCCCACAAGAGAATAGCACTCCAACCATCCATGATGGCACAGTTCCTTTCTGTCTTCACACACTTGTCACCATCCATAATTATCTTTAGCTTTATATTTGCACTGTCCATGGTGAAGCAGACATTCTGTGGGGCTGAGACCCATTGTGTCTTGCTTTTTCTTCCCTCCCTCCCTCCCTCCCTTCTTCCTTCCCTCTTTCTTTCCCCTCTCCCCCCCCTCATCTTTTATTCTTTGTATCTGCTAGGGCTCAAGCCCAGAGCCTGTGTATGCTCAGCAAGTTTGTTGTATCCCAGGGCTATGTATTTGTTCTTTCCTGTGTTCCCAGCATCCAGCAGACCCTGGCTCACAGTAGGTGTTCAACAAACATTTGTGGGAGAGATAAATGAGTAAATAAGTGATCTGTCCACCCCACCTCCTCCTATTTTTCCTTCTGTGTGCTCTGATATCATCAAAGAGGCATCTCTTTTCTTCCACTGGCCACACACACATTAACAAGCAAATATGTTGACTCTTGTAGTCTCTCAGAGGGATGGCTTAATTGTAGAAGTACCAATAAAAGAGATACTTAAAACATTATGTTCTGTGCATTCCTGTTTCTAAGTGGCTCAGAACAGTGAGAGCCTCACTCCCTATTCACCCCTTTTCTACTCCTAAGAGCTGGCCATTAAGAATTTCCTTTCATGGAGACAGAAACTTCTTATTATTTTACAAACAATCTATGTATTCACCAACCACCTCTCTGTCTGCCTCTCTACCTGCTTATTACATATTAGGCAATTTGAATTCTTCCTTGTACTAAGCTTTAATTCTATTAATAAGAAAGATCCTCGGTCCTGCCCTACATGTTCTGATTCCACAAAATTAGAGTGAGGCCTACCAGTCATTATTTTCAGTAACTGGTGCGGTGGTGCACGTCTGAAACACCAGCACTCTGGGAGGCAGTGGTAGGAGGATGTCAAGTTCAAGTCCTAGCTGGAGAAAATCAGGGACTTAGTGAAGTATGGGCTCTAAGTGAACTTTAAAAGGGTCAGAGAAATAGCTCAGTGCAACACCCCAGAACCACATCTATACACAAAAATGTTCCAGATCATTCTGACTCAGGTGATCCAGCACCTTTCCTCAGTAAATGCCTCTCTGAAGCTAGAGAGTTGACTTACTGATTGCATGGTGTGGAAAACATGTGACTTTGGAGTTGAAAGTGTTGTATTCAAAAATGTTTTCCTTTCAGCAAGATAACTGCAAAAGTCTACTCCAGCTCAAAGATTTTATGGGAAATTAGAATGTCATGATATAGTTATGGCTGTGTTTCCATCTACACTTTCCTAAGTCAAGGCAATTTAATGTCATGCTTATTTAAGACCACGTAGCTTCTTAGACACCAAGGTGCCCATGGAGCCACATGTGTCCTCAGAGACATGCTGTCATACCTCCACCTCTTAAGAGGCCATAGCAGGACCACATGCCTCTTGTGACTTGAGAACAAGATGAGCTTATGAAGCTACACAGATAATTCAGAAATGTCTCAGCACTGACAAAGAGGAGCCCTGGGTTCTGGGCTGTGCTGCTCTGAACCTCAGGCATGAAACAAGAAGCCAGGCCATTGTGGTGTCATGATTAGAACCACAGCAAGAAGTTTGTCCTCAGTCTTCTTCCTGGGTTTCTTGAAGTCTAACCAACTTCTAAAGTTGTGATAACTTGCAGAGTCATTGGGATAATAGGAACATGTTTCTTTATTCATAATAACTTCCTTTTAGTCAGTTCTGAGTTTATGTTCATGAAATGGCTATTGGACATGAGATCTTCAGGATGGAATAGGAGGGGGGATTGCTGGTCAAAGAAACCAACTGTGTGATTTAAGGGTTAGATAGCACTTTTAGACCCAACCCCTGACCTGGGGAAGAAAGAAGCAGGAGGAAGCAGGAGATGGAGTTCCATCCCCAGTGGAAATGATTTACTTAATCATGCCTACTTAATGAGAACTATATAACCTCTCAGACAATGAGGTTTGGAGCGCATCTGGCTTGGTAAAAGTATGCACTTACCAGGAGGGTGGCACCTCCCATCCTCAAGGGGAGCTCCTGCTCTTGAGATCCCTCTAGACCTTGTATGAATACCTTTTTAAGCAGTTGTGTGCAATCTGGATAATAAACTAGAAATAGGAAATAAAATGTTTTCATGTGTTACTTGAGCCATTATAGCAAGTTATCAAAGCTGAAGTGGACAAGTAAATCCTAAGCTTTAGTTAAACTGGTCATAGAGCCAGAAGGCTGGTACTTACAGATGTTGTCTAGAATGTAGGCAGTGAAATGGAACTGAGCTCTTAATCTGTGGACTCTGACATGAGCTCTGGGTAGATCGTGTCAGGATGGAACAGAATGGACACCAAGCAGGTGTCTGCAGAGCTGCAGAACTGATTGCATGGTGTGGAAAACATGTGATTTTGGAGTTAAAAGTGTTGTGCTAAAAAATGTTTTCCTTTCAGCAAGATAACTGTAACAGTCTATGCCAGCTCAAAGATTTTATGGGAAATGACATCTTGTGGTTTTCTTTGTGATATGGTTATGGCTGTGTTTTCTTCTACATTTTCCAAATTTTCAAAGATTAGCTTATGCTATTTTTGTAATAAAAAATAGCCAAATAATGTTTCCCATTATTACTGATAAGAGAAAAATGCTAAAATGTCCCAAAATTTAATTCTGAGTGCAGAGAATAGAGGGGAGCAGAGGTAAGGGAGTTAACCAATTAAGAGTTCATGGCCAAATGAAAAGAGAGGTCTATGTGACTGATGATAGCTTAAACCTTGACTACCCAAAGAACACTGTGTAGAGCTCGCCATCCCAAGCAATCTAGAAGTTACAGTGTTGCTCCTTTTGAGCTGGGGACCTGTCCCCAAAGTTCCACTGCTTTACATTATCCTGTCTTTCTTGTCTGTAACCAATGAAGGTTCAACGTAAACAATTCATGCTGTCTTTCCCCACAATTTTCATTATAAACATGTTCTTTAGGTCTAGCAGACATATTTCCAATTGATATTTAGTCATGCTGCTGATATCTGTGGGACTTATCCCTAAGTCCAGTCTATTTCTGGCTAGCATTTGTAACTCCTATTTCAGAGACACTTCACTCTCAGAAGTTTTGGTTTAAGCCAAGCATGGTGGCATGTACCCATAACTTGAACATTTTGAAAAGTTCTAGGATGATCTAAAGTTTGAAATTCAGCTGGGTAACTTAGTGACCCTTAGTGAGGCACTGTGTCCAAAAAAAAAATAAAAAATAAAAAAAAAAAAATAAAGGGCTGCTGAAGAGGTAGCTCAGTGCAATGGACTTGCATTAAATTTCATTGAATTTCCAGTCTCTCTCTCTGTCTCTCTCTCTCTCTCTCTCACACACACACACACATGTGTGTGCGCAGAGTTTGATTTAACATTACTCAAAGTGCTGAGTTCAGTGCATGAATAGACAGCAAGAAGACAATCTCTGCATACTCTTATCTAGTAGGCTTTAAAACCATACTAAAATTCCTTTTCACAGGCAGGAGTGGCTCTATGACTCTGAACACAATGAAGAAACTGCTCAAAGGATCCAATTTCAGCCGAAATCTCATACCATGTAGAGAAATTAAGCAATTTTTAAATATTTAATAATACCCTGCAATATTTTAGACTCCCAGGCTCCAAAATTATTGACAGAGTGATTCCTAAGCTGTAATTAAGAAAAACAGGCAACTTTCCAATAAGTGTCTCAGAGCAAGAGCAAGAGCAAGAGCAAGCTCTTTAGGGCACTGCCCCAATACAAATGACATGGACCGTAAACAACAGAAGCAGGAGAGGGCTTGCAGCCTGCCCGGGCCTGGTGTCTGCTGAAAGTGTCTGTTCCCAAGGAAGGCTGTGATTAGAGGAGCGCGACATCTCCAGCACCCACTTATTAGTACGTCTGGAGACTCACAGCAGGGGAGGAGGAGGTCTTCACCAGCAGAGTTTCCCTCCCAGGATATTTACAGACTCTGCTATTCCACTTTTGACAGCTCTTCAGTCGCTGCAGTAGGGGCTCAAGACGGCTGCAGGCCTCCCTAGCCACTCACCCAGGTCATCTCCTCCCAGAGACTCTCCGCCACGCATCCCATCAAGGCCATGGACTTGTGCCTTCCTTTCCTGCATCATGCTTTTAGCTATTCCCCCAGCCCTAGAGCTTTCCCTGGAAGACACACCCTCCATTTGTTCCTGTTACCTCCCACGCATTGTAGTACAACCATTAGCATCTTTCCCTTAAGACTGCTTTGGTAGCCTTCTCACTCCTTTCCTCACTTGACCCCTGAGACTGTCTTTTCTCATGGTAGCTATGGGACATGCTGCATTATTTCTCTGTCCTGCTGAAAACTCTTCCATGTCTGCTGACTTTCACTGAGATGAAAACTTAAATTCCATCCTTTATATGGGGTCCTATCTATCCCTCAAACTTCACTCTAGCCTTCCCCTTGCTCTTGATTGCCCCTCCTCTGGCCTCTTTCCTACCCTCCTCTCCGAGCCATAAAGCTTTGCATTCCATGGCTACCCTGCCTTGGACATTGCTTCTCCAGGTCGTCTCATAGCTGGCTCCGTCCACCATTCATCTTAGCTCCCATGACCTTCCCTGACCTCGGGATCCTTAATCTTATCAGCCCACATCTGTGCTGTCCTGCATGCCTGTTTATGTTCTGTGTGCTCCTACAGCCACACTGTTAACCTGCTTGCTAATTTCCCCTCCCTCCTAGAATGCCAGCTCTGCAAGGAACAAAACTCTGTTCTGTCACACCTTCTGCTACAATTCTCACAGCCTGAATAACGCACATCACAGATACTTAGTGGCTATTTGTCCAATGAATATATGAGCTGCCTTAAATTAAGTCAGAACCCAGGTCTTTAACGTTCTTCCATTCAGAGTAAAAACTCCACTTCCTGTCTGGAAGACAAGTTGTTAAATCGCTGAAGAGCCCCGTCTTGCTCTATGAACATTCTCCCTGTCACCCCAACACTAGGTTAGGTTCTCAAATGGGGAGCTCATCCCTCCAAAAACATCCTTTAGAGACATCTGTCAAGTGAAATTTAAACGTGGCTGACAAGACGACATTTTTCTTTTAGCAGTGCTTCACTTGCAGGAACAGCTGTGTAGGCTGTCGCGGCTGGAAGTGAGGGGCTTAATGTCTGAGTGGGGTGATTAGTATGTCACAGAAACTGATGCAGCGGGTATTTTTAAAAGGCTAAGAAAATCTGTCGAGGGGGATAACATACACATAATGAAATTGTCCCATTTTAAATGTAGAAGTCAATAGCAAACCTCGGCAAATATATGCACTCCTGCATCTACCACCGCAATCCAGATAAAGAACATTTCTGTGCCCTGAAAAGTCCCTTTGCATCCCTTTGCACCCAGTCCTCCTGCTCACCTCCTACTGCTGTTCCAGCCAGCCTGTGTCCAGATTTCTGTCACTGTCTATGAAGGAACTCGTTCAGAACTCCACATCCATGGAACCGGAGGTCTGATTTGCTTAGCACAATATTTTAGAACAATTTTAATGTTCCTCAAATTATCTGGAGTTATTTTCCTCCCCTTCCTCTTCTTCCTCCCCTTCTCTCTCTCTACTCTTCCCAACTTCCCGCCCTTGCCCTCTCCAACGCTTTGTCTTCCTTCTTTTTCTCTTGGGCAATGCTGAGGGTCATAAGCATAGGGCCTTCCCATTGGCTGGGCAGGCACTCCGTCACTGAGCTACTCTCCTTTGTGTTCTTTTCTGATTGTTTTATTTTATAGTATTCTGTTGGCGGGCTTGAATACAGTTTAGTTATCCATTCACTTCTGGTTGTTGCAGTTTGGGGCTATCATGAAGGTAGCTGCCATGAATGTACCAGTACAAATATTTGTGTGGGAGCATATCGTCATTGCCTTTAATGGAATTGCTAGGTCTTATATGATAAGGGCTTTTAATTTTATAAAAACTAAAAACTACGTTCCAAAGTGGGGCTCCAATTTTATATTTCTATCAGCAATGTGTCAGAGTTCCAGTTGCCTCATATCCTCACTGAATGCAGTTTCCAGTGTTTAAATTTTAACCATCTCAACAGGCATGAGGGCACCTCACTGTGATTCCAGTTTGCATTTCCTTCACGATTAATAACCTTGAGAATCATTTTACCTGCTTGCTACTCATTTGAATAAATTCTGCAAAGAGTAATTTAAGAGTCAAGACATATAAATAATTTTATATCTCATGTGTAAGAATTTATTTTATTTTGGAAAAAATTGAAAAATGTATATAAGAAAATGATTTATAAAATATGCAGATTAAGTAGATCAAATATTTAGAAGCTAACTAAGAATAGTATAAGTATACTATGGTAGAAAATATCTGTATTTTCTTTTACATACATCTTGACACTTGTGGTGGCTTGGCAGCTGGCAGTCAACGTGTTATACCCAGCTGAACTAGCAGGGTGCTGGGGCTGGGAGTCCCACCAAAGGATTGTTGCCAGTAGCACAAGAGGCAGAACTGCATAGGCTGTTAGGGAAGCTGTTTGGAGAAGCTGTTGGAACTGTTGGGAGTGCTGGTTTGCTTGGAAGACCTGTCCCGCTGGCTTTCCTGATGAACTCAGCTGTTCTCCTCATTGAAGGAGGTGGAGACCCTGTTGTCACGGAGAATGGCTAGGGTTCACAGTGGGGAACTCTTGTTCTCTCTCTCTCTCTTTTTTTTTTTTTTTTGTCTTTTTTTGAGACAGGGTCTCGCTATGCAGTTGAGGCTGGCCTTGAGCTCACTTTTGTAGCCCAGGATGGTCTTGAACTCGCTCCAATCCTCCTGCCTCAGCCTCCCAAGTGCTGGGATTACAGGCATGAGCCACCACGCCCGGCTGAGCTCTTGTTCTCACTTTGAGGATCACTTCCTGGTTCCAGAGGAGGAAGATGGCTCACAGTTCAGTCTCCTGGAGAAGCTTGTTGTGTTGGCTTTCCTGATGGGAAGTCAGGTTTTTTCCTCATCAGAGGAGCTTAGGACCCCACTGTCACTGAGAATAGCTGTGGTATTTTTCAGGGGAGCTCTGGTTCTTACCTTGAGCATTGCTTCCTGGCTCAGATTCTTCAACCTGCTAGCGCAGATCTTCATTCTGCTGGCATAGACTTTCTAGCTTCTAGCACTGACCTTTGGGCCTTCCCAGCACATATCTGTGAAAAAAACCTGCAGGAGACATTGTCAGGAGCTTTAGCCCTTCAGCTGGACTCGTGGGAGGCACAGTCATGCGCTCTTGGTCTTCAGCTGGACTCGTGCAGGAGGACATCATTGTGAGATCCAGGCCCTCAGCTGGATTCTTTAGTCTTTAGTATATGAACAGATTTCCTTCACTTTCTTTTTGTATACAATTCTCTGGATAACCATTAGAAAGTAATTCTATAAACTATGTGTCCCATATCGTATTGTATCCCTTGCAAAATTCAAAACCACGACAGCACTCTTTTGAGTAGTCAACCCTGACACCCACAGGTTTTACATCCACAGATTTAACCTGGGAGAGGAAAAGATTTTAAGCTGCATTTGTGCTCAAAAAGTCCAAGTTTTTCTCATTGTTTCCTAGACAACACAGCAGTCCCTTCCATTGCATTTATATGATATAAGTTATATAAGTGATCCAGGGACAACTGAAATTATGGGGGAGGAAGGTCCTGTATTTTGTCCATTTGTGTAAAGGAGTTGAGAGCTGCATGTTTGGGTATCTATAGGGGTCCTGAACCAGGGGATGGCTGTGTATACTTATGGAACATTCTAGAAATTAGAGAGGATGAATTAGCAGGCAGGATCCAAGCTGACTTTGATCTCAGCAAAGAAGGAAAAGGTTTTGCTCTCTTCAGTTCCAATTAAACTCTCTTTTTGAAGCTTCATTTTATAGACCATGGACTCAATTATTCACAACATCTTTTTATATCCAGTCTCATAAAACTGTAAGGTGAATCATTACAAAATTAATATTCAACGGGCTTTATATAACTCTTCTTAATGCAATGCATAACTCAGATTTTTATCACCCCAAGGCCTCTCAAGATCTATAAATGCAACCAACTTAATAAGACACCATACACTTTAATTCCAGAGTTACCTCCATGATCCACACAACAAAAACACTAAGTTCAGCCCAGACAACCCCACAGACAGTGATGACAGAGACGGGCTGCATATGACAGGCCAGACTGCAGAGGCTTGCAAGGCGCCGACCGCAGTGCTGTACCAACGCGTTTATTTTGAGAAACTCATGTTTCTAATAAAAAGCAGCTTATTTTGTTTCCAGAGTACTCACATAGGAATTAGCACAATTTTTAATACTCTCTAAGTTATCATCACTTCCCAGGAGAAAAACACTGATGAATCCATTTAGCTATAGCTCCCTTCCCCACTGAAATAATTTCCCACCTAGGAGAAGCTTCACCGATCCTTTGGTTCTGTGATCATATTCTATACAAAGGGGAAAAGGCCCAGTAAAATGAAATGGCCAGTCTAAGGTCTGATGGTTAAAGAGATAATTATCAAATCTAGGTCTTTCATTCTAGCCTGAGTACTTAAGTCATTCTCTTTCAATTTTTTTCATTAGTTATGCAGATTTGATTTAAATAATTTTTCAAAACTCAGACAAGTACAAAGAAAGAAAAATGTTGAGTCACTTTCTAATCCTAACTTTGAAATAACATCTCCTAGGCTTCCAAGAGGGCAGAGTGGTAGATAAAGCAAAAAAGCTTGTAGAATCATGTCCTGATTTCTTCTGTGTGGCAGGCAGGTGAATATGGGAGATATTCAACCTCCCCTGGCCTCAGTTCCCCTGAGTGTGACCACATACAGGGTGTGACCACTTTGCTGTGGTTGTGAGAATACATTATGATAAAATTTCAAGCAGCTTCCCATGACACCTGGCATGCAGCAGACATCAGTGAGGTTACCCATTGTGCTGGTATCCTGACAGAAATTCTTTTGGGGCTGGGAATGTAGGTCAGGGGTATAAGTATCTACCAGCAAGTACAAGCCCGAATTTGATACCTAGAGAGAAAGACAGACAGACAGAAAGAAAGAAAGAAAGAAGGAAAGAAAGAAAAAAGGAAGAAAGAAAGAAATTTATCTGTATATAGAGGCTCTTATTCTTTAAAAGCAGGGATTGCAGTATGGCTTGTGGTAGAGTTCTTCCCCAGTATGCAAAAGACTCTAGCTGTCATTGCCAACACAGAAGACAAGAACATAAAAGGAAAAGTAAACAAGTTCTGTGGACTTTTTCACCTAATAACACATCTACCTTGTACTATTGCATGAAGAAAATGCCATAAGATGCTATAGGAAATTATTATCACGTGGCCATTACTATTAAGTGAAAAATGCTGCCACATCCCCTAAAATGCCATTCTCCAGTGGCCTCTCCACTGAACTAAACTAGCTCAAACGAGTCAAAACATAAACAGCAACCCAGAGCGCTACATACTGGGGTTCTGAATATTAAGGAGAAAGCCAACAACTATCTCTCAGTTTTAGGTTATGTCCACACAAATAAGGCCACGCCCCATCATATCCAGGGATGATGTCTTCTCAGAGATACACAGACTTCCTTCAGTGCCTACCACCTCAGGACCAACAAGAGCCAGAAGAGCTCCATGATGTATCCTCCCCAGTGTCACCTCCCAGGATGCTTCCTGATGTCAGCATGGCCAGAGTGATGATTTCCAGGTGAAACATGGGAGGCTTTTGAGAATAAAAACTACCCCCTCCAATCTCCTTTCTTCCTACCCTGCACCAAAAAACAAAAACAAAAAGCAACAAAACTCACTCCTACTTATACTTGGAAGACTTCAGAAAGCACTGTTGGCTTTGAGATAGGCAGTGACTAATGGCTGGAAGCTATTAGGATCACTGAGACTAGGGCTTGAAGCTGCACCCTGGAACAGTGGGAAAGTGCACTGTGGGTAATTAGTGAGGTCTGCAAGGGAGGGCAGCAGCAGCAGGGTAGTATGCGTGCCACATTACTGGCCTTCATCTGGTTTAATACCTCACTTTCTAGAAATCAAACTGTGGTATATGGAAAATGAAGAGTTAGGGCTTATCTGTGATTGCTGAGATAGTTCGTGGCAAAGTATGCTTAATGGTCTGCAGCTCAGCAATCCTCTCTCCATGCCTGGCTGCCTGTCTTCTCTGGGAGTTGGGTAGTTTCCTGTTTCATGCCCATTAGGTATGTCTGGCATGGTCAACTCATTCAGATGACTTCTGTAATGAATAAATTATGGTAAGATGATTTCTTAAAAAAAAAAAAAACACTTTCCAGCTTTCCATCAAGGACCTGGCAGTAGATAGCACGCAACTGTTATAAAGACGCATACTCTGTTTTGACAAGACAGGTAGCCAGTTTCATTATATTGGTCAAAGATAGCATAATATGAAGAAGAAAGACAAGCAGGGAGTGATAGGTTTCTTTCCTAGGCCTTCCCATAAATGGGGTTCTTCTCTGTATAATGGAACTTTGTTTTTTAAATTTTATTTTTATTCTTTGCTTATTTTGGAGGATTATCAGGAATTGAACTCATGACCTCACACTTGCCAGACAAGTGCTGTGCTGCTGAGCTATATTCCTGGCTCAATGGAGCTTTACATAAACAAAACATAGAGCTGGGGTGATAGCTCAGTGGTCTAAGCATCTGCCTGGCAAGCACAAAGACCCTGGTTCAATACCCAATATTGCATGCCCTGCCAGCCCTGGAACTCCAGGCGCCATACCAGCAACGAAAACTGGGCATGGTGGCACATACTTGTAGTCCCAGTGCTGAGGAGGCTGAGGCAGGAGGATCAAATCTAAGTGAGATATATATATATATATATATATATATATATATATATATATATGCGCAGTATAGCAGTTGTGGAGAAACAGCTGCTTTAATTTGTTCCAGTCTTCTTCAGGAAAATAGAATTTAACATGAACCTTTATAATTAAAAAAACATCATTTTATTTTCAGTATTTACTAAGTGCCAGGCATATGCAGGGCTCCAGGGACACAAGAAACCATTAGTAAGGATGGACTGGATTGAGTATTGTAAAAAGTGTGTACATACAAAGGCTATGTGAAAGACAGAAGGTATATTGAAAAAATATTCCAGTTGGGGGCTTACCAGGTAACTCAGTTGATTAAAGCACATGATTCGGCAAAGTCACTCAGATGCGGGGGACTGCAGTTCAGTCCCCATCTTCACATTCATGGAGCATGAGACCTGTCCTTAAGGCATCCTGAGCCAGCCAAAAAAAAAAAAAAAAAAAAAAAAAAAAAAAAAAAAAAAAAAAAAAAAAAAAAAAAAAAAAAAAAAAAAAAAAAAAAAAAAAAAAAAAAAAAAAAAAAAAAAAAAAAAAAAAAAAAAAAAAAAAATCCTTCACAAGTTTAAAAAAGGAGGGAGGCTGGGGGGATAGCTCAGTAGATTAAGTGCTTGCCTGGCAAGTGCAAGGACCTGAGTTCAATGTCCGGTTCTGGGGGTGGGGAGAGAAAAGAGAAGAAAAATATTCCAGTAGAAGACACTGCCACCAATGCCCCTTGAGACACTCCCCTCACTCCAAGCTCTCCAGTCCCACCACTCTCACCATCCTTTGAAGCATTTCTGGAAGTCCTCAGCAAGTGTCTGTACAAGGTATGATTAAAAGCAGGGTGAGGGCCCGGCGGGATGGCTCAGTGGTCTAAAGCGCCTGCTTGGGGAAGCTTGGGCGGCTTCAGGGACTACGGTTCGATCCCCGGCACCACATGCTGCGCCAGCCCTGCCCTCGGGATGGGTTGAGCCGGCCATGAAAATGAGTGAATAAACAAAACAGGGGTTCTGAAACAAGAAAAATAAATAAATTAAAAAAAAAAAAAAAAAAAGCAGGGTGAGCGCCGAAGCAGAGTGGAATCCGATGGAAGGGTGCCTGAGTGGGGAGCCTCCTTACTTTACTCACTTGATCTGGCCTTGTACAAGTTCTGGATTGTCCCCAAAGTTAAAATGACCATGAAAGGCCACAAGCTCAGGGGCCAGGTGAGAGTGTTAGAATTCTGTTTCTTGCCATTTACCTAGGGAGGGACTTGAGCAAGGTACTTACTCTTTCTACTCCAATTTCCTTATTTGCAAAGCAAGGCAAATAATTCCTACCCTGTTAAGATTAGGCCAGGTTCTGAGTTAAAGGTTACTAAGTTCCCAGGGAAGCCTGGCACCAAGTGTAGGTTCCACACATATTTATTAAAGGAATGAAAGAATCATCCTCAAGTATATACTGAGTCTTTAATAGACAAAGAGGTCCTTTGGCAGAGTGATGGAGCAGGAAGTAATGAAACATTAGTCCAAGAATATAGAGCAAGTAGATAACAAAGTCATGAAGCAGCACGTTCCATGTGGCCTGGTCAGAGAATGTACCACAGTGGAACTGCCCAACAGAAAAGTAACCTCGGCCTCAAGGGAGAAGTAGCTGTGTGACTCTCCAATTTTGGGTGGAGACATTAATAAAAGTAAAAGGAAACATGTAGAATAAGCTTACTCATGTAGGTATTACAATGTAGCCATGAAATTGTCCCTTTCATGTGCAATCAATGTAAGTTGACTGATGGGATCTTCTGTGTTCCACTTGGTGTAGCTAGCTGTCGCACTCCAGTGAGTCTTACACTTGCACTCTGTCCCAACTGGTCTCACCATGTTTTAGATGCTCAGTAGCTGCATGGAGCCAATGACCTGTGCACCTGGCAGTGTGGTCCTAGAAGTCTGGAGATGAGAGAGTTGGCTGAAGATACAGCTGGGGTGTAGTGGTGATGGGAGGGGATGGGCTTGGGTAGGATGGCGTGGCTGTTCATCTTAATTTGTCAGCTTCGCTGGATTAAGAATTGCCTAGCAGATTGTTAGGCATGCTCCAAGTGTCTGGGTGGCTCATGGAGGCATGGCTTTGGGTTGGTTATCTGGCCTCTAGCCTGTTCCTCTTCAATTTTGCTTCCTGGACACTATGAACTAAACAGCTTTGCTCTGCCACACCTTCTGCCTAATATTCCTGCTCTGCAGCTGGACAAGGACAAGCAAGGAATGAAGCACCTTCACTGTGGGCCAGATAAATCTCTCCTCCTTTAAATTGTGGATGCCAGGTTTGTGTCTGGCAGCAGCAAAGCTGACCAGTACTGATTGATGGGCACTTACGAGCTAGATCAAGTGTCTTAACAGCTCTTTCCAGACAATCTGCATCCAAGCACCTTGCAGGTGCCTCTCCCACGGCAAGCTGTGCCTCAGGGGCTCTCTGGATCTACTCCTACTGGTGCAGGGCCACACTCCTGCACTGTGTGCTAACTTTCTGTTGGCACCTTCAGACTCTCAGATTGTTCTTGACTTCAGGGAATCCTCTGACTTAGCATAGTGTACAACACATGGTACATGGGGAAAATATATCTATATGTCTACCTATATACCTATGTCTGTCTATCTATCTATATCTATCTATCTATCTATCTATCTATCTATCTATCTATCCTTCTATCTACCTATCTATCTCTATTATGAGGTGGCTCTAAATAAATACAATACAAGGTGCAGACTTGAGAGGACCACATTGTTTTCAGACTGTCAGAGACCTCATTTTTCCTCCAATCTAGTGAGACATAAAGATGGCTACACAAGTTAAACAAAAGCCAGGGAAAGTCTCAGAAGAAGATGAGGGTGAGCATGGGCTCCCCACAGGGAGAAAAGGACACACAGCCTGGCTCTGGGCATGACATGGTCAGAGATGATCTATGAAAAGGAGGAAATGATGGAAAGATCCTTTAAAGACAGGTCCTGGCCAAGCCTATTTTTAAGGTGAAACCAAGTAAGGACAGCCAGGTGGCAATAAAATATGGAGTGAAGAATACTAAAATTACAAAGAAAAAATTAATATTAAAAATGAATCAATGATATCAAGAAAGATGGATTTTAGAAGAAAGAGGCAGAAATATGCAAACCAAGAGTCTCACAAGCTCAGAACAGCTGGCTGAGTATTTGCCACAGCCCCTGCAGTGTGGCTGGACCCATGCTTGCCTCCTCCTGAGCTCTGCTCATCCTACTGCGTGGGTCGAAGAGCGCAGCAGCAGACTTGGGCAAGCAAAGCACTAGGAAAAATGGCCGGGTGAGATGTCAGGACGCCCTTCTCCCCACAGCTCTCTGCTGTGCCACCAGCAATCCCAGACCCAGTGAAGAATTTCTGAGAGGCCTCTGATCTAAGGTCAGCACCATCACCACAGGAAGTGCGTCCTGTGTGTAGACAGAGCTCAGAACCCCAGTCCCAGAGCCTGCCTAGGCAATTTATATGCTTTGTGACCTGGCTAATCTATTTGACAAATTTAGTTTAAGGAAAAAAAATGGTACCTTTTAATGAAGGTTTACTCCCAAGAATATTTATGATAGTGTAATCTATAATAGAAACAGCTAAGGATATTAAATCCCATAAATAGAGGATTGCTTGCAAGAGTTATACTGATTTTTCTCCATCACAGCCCCTATCACTTCCAGAGCACGTATTATGCTAATTGCATCTCCTGCTGTAAACTCCACAAGAGCAGAGACCATGACCAGCTTACACACCATTGTTTAAGAGCTGTCACATAATGGATGCCAATAAGTATTTAAGCAGACAAGGTGGCTTCAGTAGCGTCATTCCATTTTTATGAAAATAATACACATATTTATGGAAGTACATTGCTAGTGCTCTTCCCTGGATCAGGGATCAGAAGCCTACAGTTCTTGGGCTAGCTAAATAACACTTCATCAGAACATCACTGGACTCCTCCTTTATATAGTGTCTATGGTTGCTTTTGTGCCAAAAGGGCTGAGCTGAGTAGTTCAATGGCGACCACCTGGTCCACAAAGATAAGAATATTCATTGTTTTACCTTGTAGAGAAAAGCTTGCTGAGTCTGCTCTAGGTAGTGGACTTTTCTTTTGAGGGATCTAATTTGTACACAGACACACATAAACACATATACACATGTGTGACAATGTGTGTATGTATATGCCTGTGTGTGTACAATGAGCAGGCACCACTTTTATTACCAGAGGAAGTTGGTTATTTTTACAAAAAAGAAAGAAAAGAATGAAAGCATGAAGGAAGAGAGAAGGGAATTAGTTATCCATATTTTAATAATATGGGAAAGTGTTCAATAATCTGAAAATTTGGAGAACAGTCTGAATAAAATCATTGTATTTTTGAAATGTCTAGACAAAGAAGTAGAATTATACAAAAAGGTTTTCATGGTTGCTTTTGGGTAAGGGAACTTTAAATGACTTTTATTTCTTTTTTTAAAAAATATTACTTGTTATTTTCCAATAAATCTGCTTTACTTTTAAAATAACACAAAAGAGGAAAGAAAATAGGTGATACAGGAGAAAAAGATACTGAAAAGAGACTGTCAGCTCCCTAAACAGCAGTATTTCTACCAGTCTTTGACGGGAAGCAAAGGCACAACTTTGTGGGGTCCCAAAGAGGGTCCCTCTGGGTGCACTGCTTGCAGCTCCTCCACTCTGCTATCTGCCAGCATGGTTGTGGGGAGGGGTTGCAAGTCGGGGCCATTTCTTTCCCAGCCCCAGCCTGATATGGATGCTTTCTTTTTATATTAAAAATTTATTTATTTGTTTATTTATTTTGGTGGTACTGGGGACCCTGAGCTTGCCAGGCAGGTGCTTATTTTACTGAGCTGTCTACCTGGCCCATTAAAAAATAATTTTTTAAAATAATCCTTTCAGAAGCATAAGTTAATTCTTCCCAAAACATAATTTAGCATTTCTGCTTAGATTAGGAGGGATGATTTTGCCTCAGCGGTCACATTGGTCACATTGCCCCACTCCAGTTTGGTTATAAAATGCTACGGCCTTCCACCCCATTCACAGCTACATGTGAGAAAGTCTTGGTCCCCAGGGCAGCACTCCTTGTGGGTGGTGGAATCCATAGAAGTAGGGCTCAAGGCAAGCCTTCTGGCCATGATGGACCGGCCTTTGTAAGGGACAGCAGGCCTGCAGTGCCCCCTTCCTCCTCTCTCTCTCTGCATCTTGGCTGGGAGGTGAGCCACTTTGCTCTGCCACTTGCTGCTGCTGTGATGTGTTGCTGCCCTAGGCCCAAAGCAGTAGGCACAGCTGCACCTGGATGCCAACTCCCCACACTGTGAATGAGAACAGACTTTTTTTTTCTCTCAGTAAGCTGCTTCACCTTAGGTATCTGTTATAGTAGCTGAAAACTAACTAACACATTCTCTAGTTCAATTCCCTGGCTTAAATTTTAGCTGACAGACGGGGGCAACATGGACAGATCCCACCCACTTCCTACTTCAAACCACACGTCTCTCAGCTCTTCTGCATAGTTTGGAGCCAGGGAAGGACGAACCCTGGGGGTGCACCTCAACAATGAGTCCCCAGCAGAGAGGAGCCCATGGAGTTGTGAGAGGCCACCTCTCTTGGCTTTCCCCCTCCCTTGCTCACTAAGTCCAGCTCTCCCTCCTGCTTCCAGAGGCTCTGCTTCCAAATTAGCTTTTTGCAGTCCACTATCAGTTGAGGCTCTGCTTTGGAGGAACTTAGAGTGAAAAGGTTGGTAAGAAATATCCAGCTGATAATACTAACTGTACCACAAAATCCCAGATGGTATCAGAAAGGCTCCTGGGATTGTAGGACACATTCTTTCAGTGTTCAGCTATTTGTGAGATATCTGCAGGGCATACACACACTAGGCATGTGGCAGTGAGTGACAAAGATATCCCCACACAGGCCAGGACATGAAGCAATGATCATCCAAGTTACTCCAAGGAAAGATAAGAAAATATGAGGAAACAGGTGTAATGTTTGGCTAAGGGTTTGTGAGAAGAGGATGCTCAATGTGATTTGAGAAACAGGAGTTAGCCAGAGAGTGGGGAAGTGCTACAGCCCTTCCTCTGTGAATGAGGCCCGAACAGGGAGGGTGGGTGTTTGGCAGGCTGATTAAGCAAGTGAGAGGGTTTCTGAGAACAGCAAAAACTACATAGTTAGCGCGCTTTCTGCTCTTTCATCTCACAAGCATTAACTATCCCAAGAGTTGGACGAGCACTTGGATATCTTCAGGGTATTAATTACCGAGAGGACCACGGCTGCCATTAAGATTTAAACACGGCCTGGGGAATCATCCTCGTAATCAGAGGCAGTGCTCCTTTTGGATTCTACTCCTGCAAGCTGCAGAGAGTTTGTCTCCTACCAGGTCGTGCTAAAGTACTTTAACTTCTTTCAAAAATCCACAGCTTCAGGGTCACAAAGGTGTCAGCTACAACTGGTTTGAAGAGCACCCACCTGCTGGGGCCCGCTGTGGGACTCACAGGAAAATGTGATCCCTAGGAAGCTGCAGGGCTCAGATGCTTCAGGAGGCTCTACAGCAGCTTAAAGGAGCCTCACTGCTTTCTAAATGCATGCACTTTTACAGTGTTTTATGTGCTAAGAAAATGCCATAAATACATCTTTGGTGCCTCTGTGCTTGTGATCGATTGCCTTTTTGCTTGCAGCAATATTGTAAGAGTTTTGCTTCATATTTTTATTATTCTCACTGCATACTAATTTTTTTCAAACATTTTAGTAAATTATGGTTCTCTGGTTCCTACTCCAGAATCATTTAACTGATTTAATGAGCTCTGTCTAATTACTGCATTTCACCTTTCATCACAGAGTGCAGCAGTGTTTGGGCTGAAATGGCTGCGGTGGCTCACATGTCAGAAAGAAAAAATAACGAGGACAGGGAATGCATGACCCACAACAGTTCATTTTATACCAGATAGAATTCTTAAGCGTATAGGGAAATACTGTGTACGTATCTTAATTAACGCACTCATTCATAATTTATTACTCATTTATAGAATGCTTTGCACGCACCAGGCACTGAGAGACAGTAGGACGGCTTCAGTGGTGTTTTCTTAGGGCAGAGTTGCTCTGTCTCTTAGGAAGAATCTTTGGGGCATTAGATGTGACTGCTGAGGACTGCTGAGTGTCTCTGAACACAAATGTCCCCCTGATCTATGAATATGGTTCCATGACCCTCTGTGTACCAAAACCTATAGCTCAAGTGCATTATAGAAATGATAAAGTATTTGTATGTAATCTGTGCATATCTCCCCATGAATTTTATTTTTTACTGATTATTTGTTTGTTTTGTTTTTGAGATGGGGGCTCACTATGTTGCCCAGGCTGATCTGGAATTGCTAGGATCAAGAGCTCTTCCTGCCTCAGCCTCCTCAGTCAGTGGGACTCCAGGCTCATGTCGCAGAGCTTGGTTTCATCTGCCCCCATGCTTCAGCTCTAGATTACTTATGATGCTTAACTAACCATCAATGTGATGTAAATTGTTGTATTTGATTGTTGAGGAAATAATGACAAGAACAAAAAGTCTGTATATTTTTATTATAGATGTGATTTTTTTCAAATATTTTTGAATCTATGTGTATATATCCTATGACTACAGAGAGATCCCAGTGTATGTAAATCCTGCTTTCTCTTCTCTTATCCTAAAGACCTTTGGTACAAGAGCCAATTAATTTGTACCTCAGTTTCCCTGCCTGTAAAGTGGGGATTTAAATAACATCTATATCCACAGAACTGTTGTAGACACTAAATAGGTCAATATAAGCAAAGTAGGCAAAAGCTTGCCCAGTACATAACTCATAGGTTTTTTTTTTTTTGTTATTGCCATATTGTGTTTAACTCTAACTCATGGCAATCAGCATTGTCTATCTCCTAGCTATCTGGCTGTTTAATTAGTTAGTTATCTAGTATTTATTCTTATTTATTGCTTGCCTCCTCCACCAAATTGTAGGACCCATGGAGACAGGAATTACAAGCTTGGTGCGTAGCAATGCCTTTGGCTTATAGTGAGACACCAGTCAATGTTTCTTAAGTGAACAAAGAAGCAAACAAACATGCAGTCCTCTCTCAGGACCCATGACCATGCTCCCTCTCCACAAGCCTTTTGCTTCAGAGATTTCCATCACATATGCCTATCAAATGTCATTTGTTGAAGATTCCACATGGCTTTGTATCCAGATGGTGCCTATGACAAAGGGACAGCGTTCTGGCATGCACGAAAGTTGCCACGCCAGCTGATGCGCCGAATCACTGTATTATTCATTACTGAATGCTGTTGGCCAGAGAACTGACTGCTGACAGCTGAGCTCTTCAATAGTTGAGGAAAGAGGCCAGTAGGGAAGGTACTGTGCATTGAATCCAGAACTCTGGCACTAAGCAACATCCCCAGGCCTTTCAGATAAGTTTTGAGATAGGGTGTTTGCTAAGTTGCCGAGGCTGAGCTTGAACTTGTGATCTTCCTGGGTCTGCCTCCTAGAGTGCTAGAATTATAAGGGTGTGCCACTGTGTCCAGCTAAGAGGCTGATTTAATGGAAGCCAGCAGCATCACTAAGTAGATACGCAAGTGGCAGGAAGAAGAGGGCTTGAAACTGCGACCTTTTGGTCTGAAGCTGCCACATTAGGCATGCCATTACCTCTCCAGGCCACCTGTTTACTGCTTTTGTGCACAGAGGACACCAACTGATGTCAGTTATCCTCAATGTGTTGGTGCACCAGAATCTTCTGGAAGGCTTCTTAAAGTCAGTTCCTCTAAGTGAAACATTCGGAAACTTCCATTAAAATGCTTGAGCTCTGCAGGTTCCTGATCTCTGCTGCAACAACCCATGCTCAGCCATGCTCTGTGCAGCCACAGCAGCCCCACGTGTCGGTGGTGTGGAGTGCCCAAGGGCCGGCTTGATGACCCAGCCCTAGGTCAGCTGTGGCCCCCTGGCCTAAGGGCCACTACTCCACACAGTGTCAAAAGCTTGGGAACCACCGGTTAGAGGACGCATCACGTTCTTTGCAGCTCTCACTGGAGCTCAGATTCTACAATTCTAACTTTCATAGTGAAAAAGATTGGACACAGTCAATGCTGCCTAGACATAATTCTAATATTCCCAAGCACATGCCATGTAGGCAGTAGCTTTCTACACCTAACGTTTTTATTCTCTCAAAATTAGATTCTCTCCTTTATGAAAAGTTTGACTATTGTCTTTAGATCCCAAGCACTGCTGTGTTTTTTGTGACATTTTCAGTGCTAGGTTGCAAACTGTAAATGGAATGTCATTTGTCTTGAAGCACTAAAGTAACATAACACAGGTGAGCCTGCACTTTAAAGGAATATGCAAACACATGCAGCCACAAATCAGCTGGGGAGTGCGGTAGCATTCCTTCAGGCTGGAAGCCCCTTTGCTTAAGAAACCCCTGGATTACTGAAAACCACAGCTTACAAGTGATGATTCCTCCTGAATGCACATGAGACTCATCTGCAGACAACTTTTGGGCGGGCTTGCAGGCCCCTGCAGTCCAGCTGCAAGGACCAGAGGTTCAGGCAGGCGACATCACTCGCCCAGAGCTGGATAACTGCTAAGTGATAAGACGCTATTTCGACACTTGCATTCCAGCTGTGGGACTTTATGCTTAACAACAGCAAAGAGCTGTGTTCGCACTGAGGCCAGCTGTGTGCCCCCAGAACCTGGGCACTGCGCTTGATCTCTGACCAAGAGCCCCATTAAGGGTTACCAAGTTCCCAAGGCTGTACAGCTATGGCTTTGGCCATGCCACTAGCCAAGGGAACTGTGGCAGGAGATTTGCTGTGGCCTCTGATGGAACAACAGGTATTCCTCTGTCCTCCAGCACCCTTCAGAGACACAGTCATTTCCTACAGCTTCCCCCCACACCTCCTCCCAACACCACATCAGCAGCTTGTCCCAAAGCAACGGCCAGCCACCTTAGATGCAGCACACTTCTTCATATTTCTCTTCCACTTCCCCTGCCTCTCTTTTTATTTCTCTTCACTTCCATTTCCCTGGAATTACTCTCCCCCAAAGTGTTAGTATCTCAGGTCTTATTCTGTAACTGAGCATAATTTATGTGCCGTAAGTTTTCAGAAATGCTTACACCTATGTAACACTCACACGTGTAACAGTTCTAGGTCAAAATCACCAGCCCAGGAACATCCTGAGTGCTCTCCTGATCAAGGTGGCATTCTCATCCACAAGGCAACCAAAATTCTGCCTTCTTTACCATCAGCTTTGGCCTTTATGGACAAGGAGTGACAGAAAATGCAATGATATTTTTTAAAAAGGTATTCAGTGCAAGACATGTTATCACCAACAATTGGAAAACTTTGCTTGAAGTAAGTGGGAATATTTTGAGTACTTAGAGGGGGGCTTAATGGCGATGTATCTTTTACTATAATATGTTTTTAAATGCCAACATTTATTGTTCTTTGACCACATCTTACATAAGTGGCATTAGAGTCTAGCACATGTGTTTGCCTGGGGCTCTGTTTTCCGTGAGGGCCTGGGATAACAGCTGTCCGTGTTTGATGTATTTTAAGCGTTTGTCACACTCTTGATCAGATGCCAGAGGGAGCCCAAATTTCAGGCTCTTGTCCCATTCTAAGAATTAGACAGGACAATTGATAAACTTGAAAGCTTAACATTTATTTAAAGGTGAAAAGAAAGATAAAAGAAGAAAAGAAGGACTCATGAAGAAGTTCTCTGGAGAAAAGGAGAGATACATCCTGCATGCATGCGGGCAGCTTCAGACACAAGAGGACAGGCCCTGAAGTCAATGGCTGCTGTCTTTTCTACCTTTCTCTGATATCACAAGGAGGTGTGATTTGATAGCTCTCCGTGACAGACAGCCACTCCCCGTCATCCATACTCTTTGTCTTGTCCTAATCTCCTACTTTAGTAGCTCTGGACCATTGCAGTACATAGACAGCTCTAGGGGAAGAGGGAGCCCAAGGAGCTCCAAATATTAGCATCTAAGGTTCATCATCAAGGTACTTTCACCTAATGAGTGATATGTGATGCAGTGATTTAAGTGTATTATTGTATACCCTAATTTCTTAAGTCCTCACAAGTGTTTCATGAATACTATCTTCAACTCACAAATGAGGACACTAAAGCTCTGTTCAAGAAATGATTCAAAGGGATTTATTCTAACAATCGCAGGGCTGGGATTGCACCCAGACTGCACTTAATCCCAGTCCTAAACTCATCCATGAAATACTCTACTTACAATTTCTCTGAACATTAATCTCAATTAATTTGGTAACCACAAGTCTAAGGAAGCCCCTGTGCAAACACCGGCACAGGAAGCATGAAGTGGAGGGCTCAGGAAGTGGGCCCTAGGGGTGCTCTTTCAAAAATTGCCTCACATCTGGAGCAGAGTTTTGAGAGGCTGGCTGCAGTTCTGGAGGTCCACGAGTAGGAGGGTTCAGGGAGCTGTAGAGATCGCACACTGGGAGGGGAGAGCCTGGGGATGGCAGAGATCACCACTCCTGTCTCCAGCAGGGAGGCTGCCGCAGACTCGGCAGAAGCAAGAGGGAGCCCACAGTGAACAGACAAACTCACCCTGACTGGAAGTATACACTGCATCCTTTATTTGCCTCAAAACTGTTTATTGGGCAACTACTAATTGACTCTGCTGCTCTTGATTCTGAGGCCATGGCAGTGAACAAGGTCAACTCTCTGAACAAATGATTAATGGATTTAAGCTAATCTTCTAATAGTTTAAACATCTGCTGTTCATGTTCTTTTTTGTTTGTTTGTTTTATGTATTTAGTGTGGGGTCTACAGGATCACACTACACAGATTGGACTCAGTGATCCTCCTGTTTTCAGCCACCCAAGCTCTGGGATTATAGGCATGCATCACTATGCCCAGACTCAATGCCTGTCTCAGCTCGCCCCAGGAGCCGGGCCAGTACAGCATGTCAGGGACTCTGGTCCCTGTGTCTGCCTAGGCTGGTGGAACAATCCTCTGTGCTATCTGGCCAGCCCCTGCTGTTCATGTTCTTTGGCTATCAATACTCATTTTGTGGAAATGGGCACATTAAAAAGGGGTTTCTCTCTGACTACAGAACAGAGGTCCTTACTGACCATTTCAAGAGCATCTCTGGAGCCTGGTGACTTGGGAAGTGAATGTGGAAGGTTGTTGGCATGCTCTCAGTGCCTCACTTCCACACAGCATGTCTATAGAGGCCAGGAAGCAAATAGTCCCCTGTGTATGATCACCAAGGATGGTAAACCTGGAAAAAGTGATTTTTTTTCTTCTATAAACATAAAACTGGGGCTAAAGATTAAGTAAAGACCATGCAACTACTCAATAGGGAGTAATTTGCAAATATTTTAAACATACAGAGAGCTTATGGAAGTGGCCCTGCTAATGTAGGAAAAAGGAATGGCAGAGTCAGGATATCCTAATCACTGTCTTGCAGTCCATAATGAATGAACGGAAGGCCTGGAACTGCCAGCATCAAAGAGACCAACGATTGTACTCAGCTCCTGAGGGAGCAGCGCACCATCTAGGAATCAGCCTTGAAGAAAGACGACTAAATCCGGTCAGACTCCTAGATCTGATCACCAATGGGCAGCCCACAGAACACTGCAAAGTACACATCATGAAGATGACAGCAGAACCCAGGAGGTGCGTATGTAGTTCCACAGGTCAGACAACCCAGGTTTTTCAACATCTAAAGAGCAGATGAGGTGCTGGGGAGATAGCTCAGTAGAATAAGCGCATGCCTGACAAGCATAAGGGCCTGAGATTAATCCCCAGTTCTACCAATAAATAAATAAATAAATAAATAAATAAATAAATAAATAAATAAATAACAGATGATGCAGAATTTGTGGATTAAAGAGACTTTCAGACATAGTGAACAATCCCAACAGGTGAACATTATTTCTTTGATTCAAAGCTGCAAAAATACATACATACATAATTCTTTGAAACATCAAGATTTAAAAATTGACTGGAGGGCTGGCGAGATGTTTCAGCGGCCTAAGGCACCTGCTTAGGAAAGCTTAGGCAACTGCAGAGATGGATCCCCTCCATCGCATGCTGTACCAACCCCATGCCGAGGGCAGGCTGAGCTGACCATGATAATAATATAATAAATAAATAAATAAATAAATAAATAAATAAGTAAGTAAATAAATAAATAAAATTGACTGGAATGATTTTAAATTTTTAGAGATGAGATTATGGATAAAACACTCCCTTTATTTTGGAGACACACATGGAAATATGTGGTGTAACCTCTGGGATTTGCTTCAAAATAACATACTAAGGTTGGCCACACATTGGTTGCCACAGCTGGAT
The DNA here is from genome assembly GCA_004027025.1 of Myocastor coypus. Classification (NCBI taxonomy): domain Eukaryota; kingdom Metazoa; phylum Chordata; class Mammalia; order Rodentia; family Myocastoridae; genus Myocastor; species Myocastor coypus. The sequence continues at coordinate 9,201 of PVJA010003459.1, read as the reverse complement.
GTGGGGATCCAGGGTGATCACTGGTTTTGCCAATACATTTGGATTCTCCCATAACAAACGTAGACAAACAAACAAACATGTCAGAAAAGCAGGGCACTCTCTTAAGAAATAAAACTCAGAATTCCTACATAGTGGAAAGCCATCCCCATTTCCACCTCCTCTAGCTGCAACACGAGGGATTGAACTCCTGGTCTTCGCACTGAATTACATCTCTAGCCCTTTCTTGATACAGTGCCTTGCTAAGGCACTAAACTGCCCAGAGTGGGCTGGAATTTGAGTTCCTCCTGCCTCAGGGGCCCAGGTGCTGGGCTTACAGCCACCAGGCCCAGAAGGTCAGTCTTTGACACAAAAGTTCTAACCTGCTGGAAGCTGGGGATCTGGCTGGGCTCAGTGGGCATTCAACATCTCTCAGAGTCCTGGGACACTTTGTAGGCAGGAGCCAGACGGAATGAGCATGAGGGGTCCAGGCCCAGCTGGGGGTAGAGCCACACTGCAGCTCTGATGAGTCGTCTTGGTCTTTGAACTCAACTTCTGACCTGGAAGGAAGTTCAGACACCCTGAGCAATGGGTGAAGCAATAGTGACTGGCAAGGCTCAGACTCCAACCGCCTGACTACAAAATCCAGGCTCCTGACCATAACATCACAGTTTTCAACAATGAGCTCTCACTGCCTGTGAGTCAGCTATGGCAACTCACAGCTCCCAGAAGCCTAGCCTCAGAAGGATTGTGTCACTCAGTATAGAGAGTAACAAACGTGGTCTTGTGTTTCAATTCCACTTCTACCATGTCTGGCTGTGTGACTGGTGCACAAGGCACTTGATTGCATCAAACCTCAGTTTTTAAATCTGTGAAATGTGTTAGGAGAATAATGTGCCCTGGGTTTTTATGACTAATTAGTGAAATGATAATAATCATGGTGCCTGAATCCACTACAAGGCGTGCAACCCCTGCCCCTAGCTCAGCAGCTGGAATAGGTCCCATCTGTCAAAGCATTCCATCTTTCTGACCATGACTGCTTTAGGTATGGCTACAGAATCCAGATCAGGAGAATGAGACCCCAGAGCTGGACGTTCTGCTGCAAATACTGTACATACAAAGGAGAGACATGCACAGGAAGAAAGTAACAGTCGGGTTGGAGCTGTAGGCCTCTGCCAAGAAAGAACGTACCACACTGGAAAAAAGCTCTCGCCTAGGCCTGAATCTACCCTGTGAGGTCCAGCCACTTCTGCAGATCAATGCTCTCTCACCTCAGCCATTCTGAGCTGATTAATGGAATTTCTGAGAAGAACTAATGCACAGTAAAGGTTAATCAGTGTCACTGCTAAGATGAAAGAGGCCCGATGTCTTCTGCTTTCTCTTCTAGCACTTTGCTTTCATTATTTATTTTCTCTTCAACTGTTTAGAATCACAGATAATTTTGCCTTATCCACAAGTAGGGGATGAACTCCTGTGAAGTCCAATGACTCGAAACTGACAGCTACCCTTATTTGCTCCTGCCTCTCCTACTTTCCCTTTTCCCAGACTGTTTTAGAGACAGGCTTACTTCTTCATTCATAATGACTTTGTGTCCTTTTCTGTTTTCCTGTGTAAGAGACAAAGCTGGCACCCTACCCATCATTTATTTCCTCAACTGTTGCAACCAATGATGTTGATTTCTAAGCCCTTCCTCATGCATCCAGAGATACAGAGGATGTATCTGAGGTGGATTTAGTTGGGGGTACTTTGATTCTCTTTGTCACTAACAGGATTAGGAATGATACTCAGTATTGGCCGCTGAAACATGACTGGGACATTGCTGAGGAGGGAAGACCCTTCTGGCCATTTTCTGCTTTCCTAAGGGCCAGCCATGGCAAAGGTGGTGTCTCTTCTTCCTGTAACCATAGCCCTCTTTGGGTGTGATGAACAAGACTAATGCAGTCATATTTGAGATCAAGATGGCAATTAAGCAACTAGAAAAGATGGCGGAAGAGGGAGGTCAGGAAGCTGAGTTCTTGGGGACATCACTGAGCCTTTGAGTCAAGTAACTCAAAGGCTTGTCCCACCTCAGAATGCACTACCTTAGGAGCTGAAAATCTTCTCCATGTTGTGTGGCTGCTTTGAGTCTAGGTATCTGTCATTTGCTGCTGACAGCATTTGGCTTTGTCATCATTAAAGGCTTATGAGCCTTTAAGTCTCCCCTTAAAAAAAATATCCTAAGGGATCAGTACCAGTATCACTAATTTGTGTTTGTTCAAATTTTCTCATGTGTCTGCCTGCCTCCTTTTGTTGATATTCAGCCTTTTTTTTTTTGAGCAATTAAAATATAATATTAGTATTCCTACTTATTCACATTAAGAAAACTTAAGGAATCAAATTGTGAAGATAGTAGCAAAGTTACTCTAAAGAACAGTGGCTTCCACAGATTTCAGATGGTCCTTTTCCACCAAGAGCTGCCTTGGTGGGTCTGGGCAGACTAAGCCAGTGTACAGCCATTGAGGCACAGATTCCTGGCTGTCCTTCACTGCAGAGTCCATCTTCTCCTTTCACAAGGCCATTCTAGCTCCCACGAGCACACCTTTCATACACTGGACAGAAGAAAGAGACACGCAGTCATCCACTCCCTTCAAAGATAAAAGTCTAGAAATTAATGCCCACATCTCACATAATTGGCCAGAATTTAGTCACTTGGTAACAGCAAAGCAAGTGCAAGGGAGGCTGGAAAATGCAAGTATTATGGCACTTGTTACATTTATCACTGAAAGAAGAGAAAAAATAAATGGTGGGATATGGCTCGCAATCTTCTCTAGAGAAGGAGCAGGGTGGTTCTTCATCTGGCTCAACTGATCCTTTTTAAATTAAAACAACTTCAGAATGTAAACAAGATTGAAAAGAAATGTTCTTAAACATTTCCCAAATGGCTTACCAGAATCTGCAGGTCAAACTATGTGTGTCTTTCATTATGCCTTGTGTCTAGATACCCTTCCAGAGCCTTGTATGGTCTGAGGCAGGGCTTTCTGAGGTGGCTCAGCTAGGGTGTATGATGCTGAGACCAAAGATGTGACACTGGGATCAATTCATGGTGCAATGCTAAGAGTAAGGTGTGAGTTCTACCTGCTTCAAGGGCAAGCATCCTGGATAAAATATAAGAGATGGAAAGAGGGATTCCATTGCTGTTGCTTGTTGCTTGTTGGCTGCAGCTTCCTGCTTGTGGCCGTCTGCCTGCCCTGCTTTGTCATAAATTGTTTCAGCTCTGCAACACCCTTCAGCCCTCCCACACTACCTCAGAGCCAGCTGACTATGGACTGGAACCTCTGCAGACTGAGTTCAATAAATCTTTCCTCCTTTAACTTTGAGTGTCAGGTATTTTAGCAAGGTGAAAAGTAAGCAAAACATCTTTCACTTCTTACTCTAAGGTGAATCTAAGAAGTTTCCCACCAATTGGCAATGCCTCGTTACCTGTTCACAGCCTTGTGTACGTGAAATTAACAACCAAACTTCACTAGCTTCCTTTAATTTCAATTGTCTTTCTATCAGTCAAGTACTACAGTGATGGTTTAATTATATTCTGCTCCATAATCACCAGAATCCCAAAGCAAGCTCCTATTTCATAATACTATTAATAGGCTAACAGAATTTATGGAAAAATAAAGATGTACAAATACAGAAAAATGCTAGAGATGGCAACTCTAGGTCAACTACTGTATAGCTGGCTGAAATGGCTATATATATATATATATATATATATATATATATATATATATATAACTTTGATTTAGCAGCAGCAGGCTTTAAATGATGCATGAGAAGCCACCACAGCGAATCCCTTTCTCCATGGTCCCCTCAGGGTCAAGTACCATGTCTCAATTATAATTTCACCAAATTGCTGTGTTGCAGTGAATGCTTCAGATTAATAGCGGTATAGCATAGCTCTCTGCAGGGCAGAATCAGAAAATCTATTTTAGAGATTTGTTGAAATATACCCCAAGACACCCAGCCACAAAACGCATTAAGGATTCCAAGATGATGGAAATATTTCTGACTGACATTCCCCAAAGAAGCTACTTTTGCAGAAAACAAGTTTATTATTTATAGTAGTGAGCGAGATTTCTCAGGGCAGCCGAGATGACTCCTCACCATTGTATCAGAAGGCACTGCCATGAATCCTGTTATGAAAATCATATTTACATTAATAGAAAAAGTCACTCTTTGGCCAAGATGTGTGTTTCTCTGTAGACTATACTTTTAATGAGTTTTCAAGGAGATAATAAAATGTTTGGACTCTCATTTTGTATTGCACTTTTTCTTGGGAAAATACATAGAAGGACACTATTTTGCAAATCCTATTTCAAGTGACTACTCCAGTTTAAAAGGACATTTCAGGGACTTTCCATACTGGCAGATCTAAAGGACTGAAAGTCGTATCAAGACAGGTGGCTGTATTAGCATTTTCAAGCCCAGAAGTGCTTTTGTTAGAAAAATCACATTTTAGGGAAATTCCCTCCATCTATAATGATGTTAAAGAAGTAATAACAAGCTGGGCATGGCCATGCATACCTGTAACCTTGGGTAGTTGGGAGGGTGAGGAAAGAGGGCTGCAAGTTCAAGGGCATCTGAAAAAATTAGGGACTGTTTCAACATACAATTTAAAAGGACTAAGGGTGTATGTTAGATGTAGAACACTTGCCTAGCATGTACAAGGCCCTACATTCAATCTTGAACTCTGCAAATAAATAGCAATTTGGTACCCAATTCCATAGTAGGGGGTGATGGTCACTGATTTAATTTCTTATGATCCTAAGTAGAAACTAAGAACTGCTTTCCCAAATAGAGAGATGTTAAAGGAAAATTTTAATTTTTGTCTCTAGGAGTAACTCTCCTGACAAGAATGAGAGATCAATTATTAAGATGTAGCCTCTGATTTCTTTAGCTTTATCTCCAATCATGCATATTTCCCAGCCCTATTCTTGGTTTGAGTGGGTTGAGAGGAATTACCATATGCTATCCAACTGGAGGCTAAGTGCCCCCTCTATAAAGTCAGCTCCTCCCAAGGAGACTTTGAAACTCCACTTTGAGGATTGGAATACATTAAACACCATTTTGACTGTATCATGACCACTTTTCGTTGCATATTTAGACCTACTGGTTATGGATAATTAAATCCCAACATGAAAAATTCCAAGCCAGAAGGGAAATTTGGGGAGGCCATTCTGACATTTCACATAATAAGCAGGACAAAGGCGCTATAACAGGTCTGGAGTATTCTGAGTGGCCTGTGTATAAAAGCTTTGGTATCCAGGTTGAAGCTACAATGGTGTGGCAGAGCGATTAAGGGACAGAGCCTGTAGGAATGGGAGATCTTCAGGTCACTGTGGTGGTTGCTTTAAAGAGAATCATGAAATCTCACCCCATCCTGGACAGCTCTTGTTTCCTGACTACACAGTGAGTAGTTTGCTCTTGCTGTCATGTGCCCCTTGACATAGGCCCAAAGCAGCAAGGCCTAAGGATCCTTGGTTAGAACCCCAGAACTGTGAACTCAAATAAATCTTTTCTCCTTATAAGGTGATTATCACAAGTATTTTGTTATATTGATGGAAAGGTGACTGACATGAAAAAGCAGAGAAGGAAGCTAGGTTTAAGGAAGGATATAATCAGGATTTCAAATGCAATCAAAATTCCTTTTTCAGTTGCATGATGATTCTCACTGTGCTACAAAGACTGGTCTTAAACTCAGGAAAACAAGTGATCCTCCTACCTCAGCCGCCTAGCAGCTGGGGTTACAGGTATGGGCCACTGTGAGAAGCTAGGATCAGAACTCTCATCTCTCTACACGTTCACCTCTGTCTTCTGGTTCACTGTCCTCTGACACAAGGCTACAACAGCTCTCAAGTTTCATCTTTTACAACTTCATTCCCAGAAAATCCGTGTCTTTCAGGTCCCAAGTTCAAGGATCTGATCCCAGGAAAAGATTCCAGGCAGCAGAGCTGGAGTCAGGTGCTCATCCCTGGACAAACCAGAAGTCAGGACAGCTGTATAAAATGGTTGCTCCACAGCAGCAAAGAAAGAGGCCTTGATTAGGCAATTCCAAAAGGGAGACACAGCAGAAAATCTTACCAATGTTGATATTTACTGCTTCCCTAAAGTGATTAGATAGCCACAAATCGATGAAAAAATAAAGTGAATGATTTCTAAAGCTGAAACTACATGAAGAAGAGAAGGCCAGGCTTCAAAAGTCCCTGAGCCACAGCCATTTGCGTTGTGCAGGCAAGTTTCCTCATGGGCCTGTTACTGAATGCTCAAGTCCAATTTTCTCAGACTTTAGTCTGCTTTCTTGGGGGCTGGGGGACGAGATGGGAGTGAAAGCTGTGTGTAATACAGCATTTTAAAAATAACCTAAACAAACATCACCGCTAATAGCTTCTCTGTGGCCCTCACTAAAAATATCACAGAACTGGGTAAAGTGGGAATTCTGGACCATCCCTAGAGGGTTCTGGAGTGTGTCTGTTCATATACTTAATGATCAAAGACACACTCCCACAGGTGCCCTGCTGCGCAGATGATTAACACAAGTGACAAAGAAGAGACTGAGGAGACAGGGAAAAATGGAAGCATATGGGGCAGGGGAGAAAAACAGGTTAAACTGTTTGACTTGGGATTTCCATAACATGTTTATTTTTTTTTTCCATAACGTGTTTAAACAAGAAAGTTTCAGGCAAACATTTCACATAGGTAAGATTTTTCTAGAAGATCACCTGGGTCTGATAAGTGGGTCTATAAGAACCAGATTTTTCGCTGGTGTTTCCTGAAATATAAGGGATGATCAAAAATCACAGTAAATGGTGAAACTTTAAAATTTGTTGCAATAAAAGACACGTTGCTGTTCATCCCCCTCAAAAATACTCTCATTTGCTTTGACACACTTATTCCATCATTCTTCCCACCTCCAGGGTGGTTCTGGAGTTCCTCTTTTGCGAGTGTCTTTACAAGGTGTGATGAAAGCAATGGTGAACATTATACTGAGTGTCACATAACATAAGGCAGATTTGCAAAATCCTTACTGTGGGGCCTCATCCACCTTCTTGGGTCAGATCCCTGTGTGCCTTCTAGCTCTTTCCCAAAGTCAAAATGATGGTGAAAAGTAAACGTCTCAAATTGATCCATTACGTCAAAGCAGCCACGACAATGCAACTAAAGACATCCCCAGTAAAGTCCTTCCAGAACTGCTTCAGAAAGTGGGAAGGGTGACGGGATCAGTGTGTGCCTAGCAAGGAGAATTTGATGAGGAGTATTAATGGCAGTGTGTCTTTTAGTGTAATTTTTTATTTAAACACACACTGTATTTTTATTTTTTATTTATTTATTTAAAAAATTTTTTTTTTTTTTTTTCTTGTTTCAGAACCTGTGTTGTTTATTCACTCATTTTTATGGCCGGCTCAGCCCACCCTGAGGGCAGGGCTGGTGCAGCATGTGGTGCCGGGCATCGAACCGCAGTCCCTGAAGCCACCCAAGCCTTCCCAAGCAGGCGCTTTAGACCACTGAGCCATCCCGCCAGGCCCCGCACACTGTATTTTTAAAATCATTTCCCATACATCAGAAGGGCAGGAAGAGCATCCTTTTCCTAGGGACTGCCAAAGTGTGTCGCATGTGCCACAGCCTAGGATGACATCAGGTAACCCATGCATGAGCCCTTAATAACAGTGCACTGCATGGTAAAATTCACTCCTTTTCAGTTCATTTAGGAGCAGAGCTTATTTGGAGCCATATGTAGAGGTCTCAGTTTGTTGCTATTACATATTTAGTATCTCTCTACACCAACTCTATTCTCTCCCTTCTTTTGTTTTGTTTTTGAGACAGGGTCTTGCTAGGTAGTCCAGGCTGGCTTTGAATTCACAGCAGCTCTCCTGCCTCAGCTTCCTCATTGCTGGGGTTGCAGGTGTGCACCACCATGCCTGGCACCAACTCCATTTTCTAGTGTACAGGAGATGGTGAAGCCTTAGGTGGGCCAGTAGAATATAATAACATGCCCTGTGCTAGCATTGCACCAAATACCATCATAATGTTCAATTTTAGGTTAGGAATATTGTCTTCCTTTGCAAGCAGGCATACAAAGAAGGTTACTTTTGAAATATTTATTCTAGCTCCTAAGCAATGGAAATATAAAGAAACATTATAAAAGTAGTGGCACTAGATATAGCAAGGACACACAGAGAAGACTCTCTCCACCCTCAGCCATGACTGTTCATGAGGCCCCTGGGTTAGAAAGGAGGTCTCCGTGCCCAACCCACATCAGTGTGGGAGTCATAGGCAGGTCTCTTAGGACGGAAGAGGGCCACAAGTCGGAGACCTCGGCTACAGCTTCTGTGTACTGACATAAATTTTAAAGGCGAGTCCTTTCCTTCAGCTCAACATCACGTTTTGCCTTCTGAAGGATTTGCACTGGGGAAAATAATGACAATAAGGATCATAGTACTCTAGAATCCCAAGAAGATTTCCTCTTAAAATCTAGAGTCTATAGCTTGGTGGTCTAAGTGCTTGCCTGGCAAGCCAAGTTCAATCCCCAGCGCTACATGTCCCACCAGCTCCAGAACCCTGGGTGCCCTGAGGTGGCCACTGAGATGGCATGATGGCACATGCCTGTAATGCCAGTGGTGGGGAGGCAGGCTGAAAACAGGAGGATCACTATGAGTCCAAGCCGCACAGTGAGACCCTGTACCCAATACATTTAAAAAAAGATTTAAAAAAATGTGGAGTCTCAGATGATATTACGGAGCCTATGGTAGAAGGAAAATAAGATGAAGTTTTGTATTAGACTAATGGGAAGCTTAAAACTGATCACAGAAGTGCTTCTTCTCTTACACATAGTGGAAAATACAGGCCCATGTTGGGCAATGGTCACCCACAGGACCTTTCCCTGTACTTCATGCTGGGAAACTTCATGAGGAGGAGAAGACACAGAAAACCTGGAAACTGCTGGTGGAAAAAGAATGCCAGCTCTCTCAGCCAACTCCTAAAAATAAAAAGCAAGAAATGGGAACCAACTGTGGACCCACGGAGTTATTTTTAAAACCAACAGGAATAAAATGGAAGACTTAATTTCTATGATGGTGACCTAATCTAAAGCCTGAGTCATTTTATTTGAAATACAAGGTTATTTTAAGGTGAAAACCATAACATCCAGCTTGCACATAAATAATGAGACAAGAACACTTGGGCTTGGCAAGGCTC